>CM035156.1:20314403-20536057 GCA_020205615.1 Panax quinquefolius
GAACAAAGAACTCTCAAAGTATCTAAATACTCACAAAATACGCTCAATAATATAGAGAGAAGAGAGAAAACTTTGTTTCGGTGTGATTTTCAATTCTAACTTAAATTTCTATTTATAGGAAAATGTTAGCCGTACCAAGCGGACTTGACTCACTTTACCGATGGCTTTACTCGCTACTATTGCCACCCACCACATTTGAAATAAAATTCAGCACATTTCTTCACCAACCACAAGTGGGGCCCACTCAATTCTAGAATTTTCCACCAAAATCAATTATAAACCTAATTTCCGAATCAGACACCTCTTAAAATTCATAACAAATCATTCGTGAATTTTTAACGGTTCAAAATTTGTGGACATATACTCAACTTATGTATGTATAACATATCCAAAAATTACAACGATCCAACGGTCGGATTAAAAATTATAACTCACGCAATACATCGTAAAAATACTGATTTAATTTTTAATACCTCCATTCCAAACAAAATTACCGATAAAACACCTCAACATTAAATCATTCAATTATAACCACATAAAATAAATAAATCCATCGTTTATATCCACATAAAATAAATATTTTTTATCATATGAATCAATAATTAATTATTCACAAATAATATTACGTAATCACAATTATGATAACCCAGCCGTTCCAGGAAAGGGGCTTTCAGATAAGGATTTCTCCTTCTTGGCGCCGCAATTAGGTGACCAAACCTCTCCTTGATGTAACTTTCTAGACATTGCCAATAATGCTATCTAATAATATTATTCAAATAATATGAATTATTGATCCGATAATGGAGATAAATGCGGTGACAATTATTGAACAAAGAATAATATAAAATATCAACGCAAAGAATTATTGAATCAATAAAATAAAATATTGAGCAAGATTAACTCTTGTGAAAATTATTGAGTAGTGCTTTCACGTAAGGATCAATAATTCAACATTAATTGCGTAATAATACCGTGTATTTCTTTATGCGAACCACGCCAGACATCGTATTTTAACCACCGGGTATTCCAACAAGATAATCTGTGAATAAACTACGCGTTATTTTTAACCAACTTATATTTGTCGTTTTCTTCATCAAATCGCTCACGTTATGGGGCCCACACATTGGTCGCTACCGTCGCATACGAATATTCCCGACAAATTTAATATTCCACGACCAAACGAATATTCCCCACAAAATGAATATTTTATAACCACTTGCTTATTTTGAAATATTTGCGTATTTAACCCTTAACTATCCACATTAATCAAATCAACCCTTACTATTTCAAAATAATAAATAAAGAAAATTCCTTTTATTTAAAAAAATTCGGGGTCTTACAAATCACGATCCAAAACTATGGATACAGCATGCCATGCAACCTCACAATCTCATTCACGCACATACCAAAGCAAGACGTTCAAGGAATAAGTCTCCGTGATCGGCAAGAAATGAAGCAGACTTGGTTAATCTATCAACAATAACCCAAATAGCATTGATGCCTTGAGAAACCGTAGGAATACCCGTAACTAAATCCATGGTAATGTGTTCCCACTTCCATTCCGGAATCTCAAGTGGTTCGCAACGGACCCTTAGGTACTAGATGCTCGCCTTTACACGTTGACAAGTTAAACACATCGAGATAAACTTTGCAATCTCTCTCTTCATATTGTTCCACCAAAATGTATGTCGAAGATCACGATACATTTTAGTACTTCCAGGATGGATTGCAAATGGCGTATTGTGTGCCTCCATCATAATCTTGACTTCAAATCAGTCGTTAGGAACACAAAGTCTAGAGTGGACTCAAGTATTCCTTCTTCATCAATTCTCGCCTAAGAATAGCTCCTTCTTGTACTTTCTTCTTCATACGCATGATTCGGCCTTCGATTGGCTCGAAAGCAACCTTAACTTTTTCTATTAAAGTTGGCTCTGTCGTATACTTGACATCATCGCACTCGCTCGTTCGCATATGATCTTCTACTCGATAAATAAACTACCACGTTAAACTTTACCGGGATGGTATTGAATAGTGTGGTCGTAGTCTTTCAATAGCTCGAGCCAACGTCATTGCCGCGTGTTGAGTTCTTTTGAGTGAAGAAATATTTAAGGCTTTTATGGTCCGAATATATCTCCACTTTCTCCCCATATAGATAGTGCCTCCATATCTTTAGCTGAAATCAATCACTGCTAACTCTAGATCATGAGTAGGATAATTCCTCTCATACTCTTTAAGTTGTCGCGAGGCATAGGCTATGACTTTCCCACGTTGCATGAGAACACATCCTAACCCTTTGCTCAAGCATCATTCAGAGATAACAAATCCATCCGAACAAGATGGTATTGTTAGAAACAGTCTTAGAAATAAGTCTCCTCTTAAGCTCTTGGAAACTTTTCTCGATTCTTCGCTTCTAAACGAATTTTGTATCCTTCCGAGTTAGCGAGTTAATGGAGTAGCGATTCGAGAAAAACCTTCCACGAATCTCCGATAATAATAACCGGCTAAGCCCAAAAGCTACGTATTTTAGTCACCGACCGGTTGCTCCAACTTTGTATTGCTTCAATCTTCGCACGGATCAACAGATACTCCATGTTTCGACACCACGTGCCCAAGGAATGCTACTTCCTCGCCGTAACTCGCATTTCTTCAATTTGGCATATAGTTGGTTTTCACGAAGCCTTTGGAGTACCAAACTTCAAATGGTGCTCATGATCTTCACGGCTTTTGGAATATATGAGGATGTCATCAATAAAGACAACAACGAATTGATCCAAATATTCCTTGAATACTCGGTTCATCATATACATGAAAGCATAGGAGCATTAGTTAGTCCGAAAGACATAACTAAGAATTCATAATGCCCATACCGAAGTTCTCGAAGGCGTCTTTGGAATATCCTCGGTTCTAATCTTGGTGATGATATCCGTAAGCGAAGATCGATTTTTGAAAAGAATTGTGTTCTCTTGAATCGGGTCAAACAAGTCATCAATACGAGGTAGAGGATACCTATTCTTGATAGTGACATGGTTCAATTCCAGATAGTCAATACAAAGTCGCATACTCCGTCTTTCTTCTTTACAAATAAAGCAGAGCACCCCAAGGAGATGTACTCGGACGAATGAAACCGGATGTCCAATAATTCTGTAGTTGGACCTTTAACTCCCGAAGTTCAATAGAGCCATTCGATATGGGGTTTTAGAAATGGGCTTTGTACGAGTTCAAGATCAATAAAGAATTCAACTTCACGCCTCGGGGGTAGGCCAGGAAGTTCTTTGGGAAATACGTCGGGAAAGTCAATAACAACAGAATATTATTCAAATTTGGACGTGTCTTTATTCAAATCCATAACATGGGCTAAGAAAGCTTCGACATCCGCTTTTTAATAAACGAATAGCTTTATGATTAGATATGACGGTGATTGATTTTAATGGTTTAGTTGCTTGAATTGCATAACAAAGTTGGTTAGAATATGAAAACTAACAACCTTACGAAAACAATCAATTTTGGCATGATGAGTAGTTAACCAATCAATCCCTAAAATCACATCAAAAGCAAGTATCTTTAAAGAGATAAGGTCAACAAAAGGTAATGGTGCCAACTTGAATCAAACAAGATTTATAAGCGATTGGATGTGATGAAAGTTTCTCCTAACGGAGTTTCCACAGAGACAGTCAAAGTCTAATTTCTCCTGAGTCAAGTTTAAGCGTTGAGCACACGCAGGAGAGATAAATGAATGGGTAAAGACCCGGTGATCAAGTAAGGTATAAACTTCGCAAGAATTTATAAATAGCTTACCCGTGATCACCTCGTTTGGGTTCCTCGATTATGACCGACCACAACAAACGCTTCTTCCAAAATCGTTGACTTTGACTTTTTCGGGACGATCTTTTGAGTCACCGTCCCCATTGAACTAGGTTTATTCATTGTATAATCTCGAGCGATATGTCCTTCCTTTCCACAATTATAGCATACCTTGAACTGTTGTGGGCGTTTGGATCGATATGTCCCTCTTTTCCAGATTAGTAGATATATGATGGGTGGGTCGTTCTCCTCCCTTAGAACCCGATTCTTTCTTAAGACCTTTGTCATCTTCAGATGGTCGTTGTTAAATCTCTCTTTTTAAAATTTCCTCCCGACTCGCTTCTTCTATTTTCATGGCCATGATTACCACCAGAGTGGTTACCATTTCTGTCAAATCTGTTTTTTCTCCATTTGGTTATCATTATTCGCCGATCGCTATCTCGGTACGATCCTCGGTTGTGATCCTCAATCGATAGTACTCGTTATCTCGCTTCTAATAATTTGAGCCTCATTTACAACATCTCGAATAAAGAGAAAATTTATGAGAGATGAGATATCGACGTATCGGGTTTCAAACCTCTAAGAAACATCCGCCACACGTTCCTCATTCTCCACCAAATGAGGTGCAAAACTGGATAACTCGCAAACTTTGCCTCGTCATCGAGACACCGTCATGTTGTTTTGTTCAATCGATGAACTCCACTTCCTTCATATATGCGAACACTTTCGTGAAAGTATTTGTCATTAAATAGCTTCTCAAAGCGTCTCCCAAGACATCTTTGAGTGCGCGTAATTTGGATGGGTACGCTGCAACTGCAGACTCCACCGATGAGATCGCTTCGCCACGGAACATAAAGGTGGCGAATGAAACCTTTGTTCCTCCGTGCATCCCAAGACATCGAATATCTTGGTAATTTGTTTGACCCATGTTTTCGCCGCATGATCGGATCTGGCTTTCCCTTAATTTCACGGTGGTCCCAACTCTTTGAATCGCTTGTTTGTGACAACCCGTGAATTGCTATCATTTCTCCTCGTATTTTGAACACGAGTTTCCTAAATCGATTTTGCATGAAGCGCAAAAACTTCTAAACATCCCTCGTTCATCATCTCGCTTCAATGGTGTTGTTCACGGGAGGAACATTGCCTGACTGTTGCACGTTCTCCTCGTTGGTGAGTATGAGCATCTCCACGGCCTCATTTCCATTGTTAATATTCTCGATCGACATTCTCAAACACCGTCATAAAACAAGGGTTAATTAAGGAAATCAATATATCACATAATATCCCTATATATACCGACCAACTAACAAATAAGCTTAGTAGGACACACTAGCGAAGGATTTACTCGTCTCTCCCTTCCTAGTTCTATTCCCGATCTCCGCAGAGATCATATCCCTAAGCTCGATACTAATTGTGACGCCCCCAAAATAGGTATACATCACCTATTCTCGAGTTGTCAATACATGGTATGTAAACAACTACAACTTTATTATTACAACAAGAAAGCTGTGAGTTTGAATACAAATATTATCTTCAGACAATATCTATACTCAAATAAATCCTCATCACATTTATTGATACATTATTTTACAAAAATGGTGAGGACTACTAAACAATCCTTTCTAAAACCTTCATTCCGTACCCAGGCTCGTACTCGCTATATTCTCGCCTCACGAGAAAAATGGAACAAAAGGAAAAGGGTGAGCTCAACTAGCTCGGTAAAGAATATTATGACTAAGATAATATACAACAAATTATCGTTAGTCTTCAACAGGGAAAAATATAATAGAATACAATAGACAACAAATTTTAAATCAATATTCGCAGCGGAAATAATAATTGTGACGCCCCCAAAATTAGGTATACATCACCCATCTTGGGTCGCCACTTACATGGTACAGAATTTAAATACAACTTATTAACATAACTGTTTTGTATAATACGACATAAACCGTGAGTTTAAATACAAATATCGCTCTACTAGATATTATTCAAACTCAAACAAAAAGTCCTCATTACAATTATTATCACACTATTTCACGAATAGTGAGGACTACTAATGCTATCTTCAGGACCATCACTCGCTTCCCGACTCGTCCCCAAATTTATATTCTCATTTTCAAGAGAAAACGGTGAAAGAAAGGGTGAGCTCAACTAGCCCAAGAAGAAATATTATGACTAAGATAATGCGAATAAATTATCAATAGTCTTCAACAATGTTAAACCGATAAAATACAATAAACAACCGGTTTAATCTGCAAATGAATATGCAATCCATTAAAAGAGTCAAGTAGAAAATAAAATCTACTATCTTTTATGATTTAAAAGGTTTTCATCATCGTTATAGCCGAGACTCGAACTTTAATAAATAATCCACATCATCGAATCACCCCGCACTACGGCCAAGGATATTCTTTAGTATCACGACCACAATTATTCACGCACTACGGCCAAGAATAGTTGTGTATTCATTAATGGTCATGATCATGCCAACAATCGTCCATCAATGCACTACTACCAATCGAGGATTTTTACCACATCATTTGTAACATTACTACCATGATTACACCGAATGATCCTCGGTCATAATCATACCAAGTCCATCCATGCTCTATAGCCACAGATGACTTTAAAAAAATATAAACTTGAGGATGATGACAATGATATAAGAATTCAATAAAACAAGTTCAAGAATTATTTTATCCAGAATTATTAACGTTCAAATTGTCAACACGACATCGCTTTGTAGAGTAAAATTCAAGAATGATCAAGAATATTTCCATGAAAAGATATTGGATGAAACGCAAATATCAAGGATATTCTACTAATTTCATGGAGTATGAAGTCAAAGTTTTAACCAATTGGGTATAATAAAGAATGGAATAACAAAAGAAATCACCATGCATGCTAAGATTGTGCCAGCAAAAGTTATTCCAATGTAATAATAATAACGGAACCAGTCGTGTGAAATTCACACCGACAGGATGTTCCAACAGAATAATAAAGATGGAACCGGATCCGGTGTAAAACACACGTGATAGGATATTCCAACAGAATGATAAAGAGCGGAACCAGTCCAGCAGTAAAACACATGCATGTGATGTTCCAATGTAATAATAATAAAGATTTTAACCAGTCCTGTGTAAAAACACACGCATGTGATGTTCCAACAGGATAATGAAGAATGTCACCAAGTATAGGGTAAATCACAGCGTATACAAAAGTTATT
The DNA here is from genome assembly GCA_020205615.1 of Panax quinquefolius. Taxonomy (NCBI): domain Eukaryota; kingdom Viridiplantae; phylum Streptophyta; class Magnoliopsida; order Apiales; family Araliaceae; genus Panax; species Panax quinquefolius. The sequence goes on from CM035156.1 coordinate 20,321,434, forward strand.
CCAATGTAATAATAAGCAATGGAATAACATAAGGATTTCACTAAGTATAGGGTATGCCCAGCGTATCTGAGTTATGTATAGGGTATGCCACTTTTACAAAAAGTTATTCCAATGTAATAATAGTGAATGGAATAATGTAAGTTCTCTTCAAGAAGAAAGAATAACACCCCTTTCTTAGTAAAGAACCTGAATATAGAAGTAGTGAAGTAGCAGAATACTCTTCTTCTTTCTATAACTTTCTCTATAGCATTTTCTCTATAATTTCTCTCTGTAGTTTCAAATGAATTCGTAAGAAAATAATGAAGGAATGAGCTTCTATTTATAGGAAAATGGAATGCATAAGAATTAATCCATGAACGGTCCCATTGATTTACTTTAATCGACGGTCCATATTTAAAGCAAAATCTTTTAAATAAAATATAATATATTCTATTTATATAAAAACATTTTACTATGCAAACACTATGCAAAACACTATGCAAAAACACTATGCTTAACACTATGCATAATAAAATATAATATATTTTATTTATAAAATAACTTTAATAAAGTATTCATTTTTTATATAAAGATGTTTTGTTTTATTACGTTAATAATATTTAATAAAACAAAAAGTCATTATCGCTATAATAATTCATTAATAATGGAATCAAACCGAGTGACTTCTCACATAAGATCAATAATCAATGGTGTGTAGCTACTATGCAACTACATGTACATCGTACTTTTACTACCGAAAGTAGTTCAACAAAGATCAATGGTAAAACTTCCGCCGTTATTTCAATAAAATATTTTTGTCGTTTTCTCAATCCGACAATAATTCATTATTAGGGTCCACCAATGATTGAGTCGTTGCATTTAATATTCCTCGCTAAACCGAATATTCCCCACCAATCGAATATAATATAACCACTGCATACTTTTGCAAAATTTATAAATATTACCCACAACTATAACATTATATCAAATTATTCCATAATATTCAAAAATAATATTTATAGAAAATTCATCTTTATTTATAAAAGTCGGGGTCTTACAACCTCCCTTCTTATGAAATTTTCCCTCGAAATTAGGCGTACGACTGGTATGTCAAGAGGTAAGGATACCTTGATTTCATTTCGATTCTAACTCCCAAGTCATTTCCTCAACATCGCGGTTCCTCCACAAAACTTTGACTTGAGGTATAACCTCGAGCGTAGAATATGTTCCTTCTTATCCAAAATTTGAACAGAACCTCTTCATACGCCAAATCTTCCGCTATTTCGTCCTGTTCTAACTCAATAATATGGTTCGGGTCTTTCACATATTTACGTAACATGGATATGTGAAAAACGTTATGAACACGAGACATATTTGGCAGCAAAAGCGAAGTCTATAGGCCACACGCTCCTACTCGATCGAGGATTAAAATGGACCGATGAATCGAGGATTAAGTTTTCCTCTCTTTCCAAATCTTGTAACTCCTTTCCATGGAGTAACTCTTAACAACACATGATCTCCTATATCAAATTCCACGCCCTTTCGATGAAGATCAAGATAACTCTTTTGTCGATTTTGTGAGGTTTTTATACGTTGTCGGATCGTTTCAATCTTTTCAAGAGTCATACGCATCAACTCCGGCCCCAACAACGTTGCTTCACCCACCTCATCCCAAAGATAATCGAGAGAACGACACTTTCTTCCATACAACGCTCGAATGGAGCCATGTCAATATTTTTGCTTGATAATCGTTGTTGTAGGAAAACTCTACCAATGGTAAGAACTTGTCCCAACTCCCTTGAAATCAAGAACACAGAGTCTTAATAGATCTTCAAGAGTTTGAATAGTCCTCTCCGATCGTCTCGTCTCGTCTCGAGGATGATATGCCGAAGCTAAATCGTAAGTCTGTGCCCATAGCTTTTTGCAAACTAACCCAAAATCGTGAAGTGAATCTTGGGTCTCGATCGAAACTATGGATACCTAAGATACCATGCGATCTTACAATCTCGTTTTATGTACATACGAGCAAGACGTTCAAGTGTATAAGTTTCTCAGATCGGAAGAAATGAGCAGACTTGGTCAATCTATCAACAATGACCCAAATCGCATCAATGCCTCGAGAAACCTTAGGGGAGACCCAGAACTTAAATCCATGGTAATGTGCTCCCACTTCCATTCTCGGAATTTCAAGTGGTTGCAATGAACCTTTTGGTACTTGATGCTCCGCTTTAACTCGTTGACAAGTTAGACACCTTGAGATAAAAACAACGCTATCTCTCTCTTCATATTGCTCCACCAAAATGTATGATTTAATATCATGATACATTTTGGTACTCCCAGATGGATTGCAAATGGTGTGTCAGGCGCTCCATCATGATATTATACTTTAAATCGTGGTCGTTAGGAACACAAAGTCCGGAGTTGACTCAAGTATTCCTTCTTCATCGATTCTTGTTTCCCAGCAAGCACCTCTTGCACTTTCTTCCTCATACACGATCGCCTCCGTGTCCAGAAGCTTGAGCAACTTTAACTTTATTGATTAAAGTCGGTTCTACTCAGATATTCGCTATCATCACACGCATCCCTCGAGTCTTTAACTCTATCTCCATCCTTTGCAAGTCACACAAAATGGGCCTTTCAGTGTTGACAATAACGCACTCAGCATTTTGCATACGATCTTCTACTCAATGCATCAACTACCACGCTCGCTTTTCCGTGATGGTATTGGATGGTACGATCATAATCTTTCAACAGTTCAAGCCAACGTCGTTGTCGCATGTTGAGTTCCTTTTGAGTGAAGAAATATTTGAGGCTTTTATGATCCGTAAAGATCTCCACTTTCTCCCCATACAAGTAATGCCTCCAAATTTTAAGTGCAAGAAGATAATACCGCTAACTCCGGATCATGAGTAGGATAATTCTTCTCATATTCTTTGAGTTGTCGCGAGGCATAGGCTATAACTTTTCCATGTTGCATAAGAACACATCCCAACCCTTTTGTTCAAGCATCATGTAGATGACAAATCCCTCCGAGCGATGGTATTGCCGTAACAGTTTGAAATAAGTCTCTCTCGAAGTTCTTGAAAACTCTTCTCACATTCTTCGCTCCAACCGAACTTTGTATCTTTTCGAGTCACCGAGTCAATGGAGTAGCGATTCGAGAAAATCCTTCCACGAATCTCCGATAATAACCAAATTTAAACCGAGAAAGCTACGACGGCCATCGATTTAGGTTGTTCCCGACTTTGAATAGCTTCAATCTTTCTTTGGTCAATGATATTCCATGACTTGATACCACGTGTCCAAGGAATGCTACTTCTTCAAGCCGTAACTCGCATTTCTTCAACTTGGCATAAAGCTTATATTCACGAAGCTTTTGGAGTGTCACCTCAAGTGTTGCTTTCATGATCTTCACGGCTTTTGGAATAAATAAGGATGTCATCAATAAAGACGACCACAAAGTGATCTAAATATTCCTGAATACTCTGGCTCATCATATCCATGAAGGCAAAGAGGAGCATTAGTCAATCCAAAGGATATGACTAGGAATTCATAATGCCCTTATCGAAGTTCTAAAAGCCGTCTTTGGAATGTCGTGGTTCTAATCTTCAATTGGTGATATCCGGGAACGTAAGATCAATCTTTGAAAAGAATTTGGCTCCTTAGAACCGGGTCAAACAGTCATCAATACGTGGCAATGGATACCTATTTTTGATGGTGACATGATTCAACTCCCGATAATCAATACAAAGTCGATACTCCCATCTTTCTTCTTCACGAATAGTAACAGAGCACCCCAAGGAGAAGTACTAGGGACTAATAAAGCCAATATCTAACAATTCCTCGCATTGGGTTTTTAACTCCTCGAAGTTCAATAGAGCTATTCGATATGGGGCTTTGGAAATAGGTTTTGTACTGTGTTCAAGGTCGATACAAAATTCAATTTCACGCCTGGGTAGCTGTGAAGTTCTTTGGGAATACGTCAGGAAATTTATTAACAATAGAAATATCGCTCAAAACTGACGTATTTTTGTTTAAATCTGTGACATGAGCTAAGAAAACTTGACATCCATTTTTCAATAAATGAATAGCTTTATGGCTTGAGATGACCGTGATTAATTTTAATGGTTTGGTCGTTTGAATTCGCATAATAGGTTGATTAGAATATGAAAACTAACAACCTTATTTAAAACAATCAATTTTTGCATGATAAGTAGTTAACCAATCAATCCCTAGAATCACGTCAAATGCAAGTATTTTTAATGAAATAAGATCGACGGTGTAATGTGAGGGTACCGATTTGAACCAAACAAGACTTATAAACAAGTGGATGTAATGAAGGTTTCTCCCAACGGAGTTTCCACAGACAAGTCAAAGTCTAATTTCCCTGAGTCAAATTTAATCGATGAGCGCAAGTAGGAGAAATAAAAGAATGGGTAGAACCCAGATCAAATAAAGTGTAGACTTCATTAGAGTTTATGATAAGCTTACCCGTGATGACCTCATTCGGGTTCCTTCGCTTCTCAGGAGGTCACAACAAACGCCTCCTCAGACTACCGGTTTTGACTTTTCCGACTACCTTTGGTGCCTCTATCCTAGTTGAATTTGTCTTGATGAACGACAAAATCGAGCTAAGTGACCTTCTCTTCCACAATTATAACATGTTTTGACTATGATGGCACAGTTCGGACCGATGTGTCCCTCTTCTCCGCATTTGAAGCATATGATAGGTGGTCTTTTCCTTCCTTAACAACGGTCTTTGGTCGACGCGTCTTTCCATCATTGTTGAATCTCCGTTTCTTGAAATGTCCATTCTTATTGTTTTGGCCCCGATTACCACCAAGTGGTTACCATATCCGCCCGTTGATTCCTCCACGCTTGTTGTCACCGCTGATGACTACTCACCGGTATTATAACTTTGCTTACCGCTTCTCTTTTAGTCAAGGTTGACTCATTATCGCGCTCCACTAATCGAGCCCTATTTACAACATCCGAATACAAACACGGTTTATGAGAAATAAGATGTCGACGTATCTCCGACTTCAAACCTCTTAAAAACATTCGCGCCATTTCTCTTCATTATCCACAAGTGGGGACGAACCGTGATAACTCCGCAAATTTTGCCTCGTATTGCGACACGGCCATATTGTTTTGTTCCAACTTGATAAACTCTACCTCCTTCATGTATGGCGTAATACTTTTAGGAAAGTATTTGTCATTGAAACGACTCCTCGAACTTCTCCCAAGATATCTTCAAGACAAAGAAGTTGAGTACGCGTTTACCGATTCCCACCAAGACCGCCTCTCCCGCAACATAAAGGCGTGAAAGGAACCTTTTGCTCTCGGAGCATCCCAAGACATCAAATATCTTGGTAATCTGCTTTATCCATGCTTCCGCCTGTAAGTGGTTTTGCTCTCCCTTAAACTCCGGTGGTCTCAGCTCCTTGAATTGTTTAGCGGATGACCGCCGAGATTTTTTCCGTGTTTCCACCCCACGTTTTGGATGTGAGTCGCTCTCGCTTCATCATTCAGATAAATCGTGATAAAGCCTATGAACATTTGATCATTCATCATTTGGTCAAGTGTTGTTGTTTGCATGAGGATTGTCGCCTTCGATGCACATTATATCCGATTATTGATATGTGGTGAATCAACGATCACTCGTGCTCCATTGCTATTCTCAACATTCTCGATGTCATTTTCAGACATCGCCACAAAACAAAAGATTAATTGACATGTAACAATTATCTTTATATTACGACCGACCAATAAAATAAAGACATAAACTTAGTAGGTCATACTAATGAAGGTATTCCCCGCCTCTCCCTCCTAGTACTTTTCTCACATCTTAGCCAGGATCATATCCCTTAGCTCGATACTAACCGTGACACCCCCAAAATTAGGTATACATCACCCATCTTGGGTCGCCACTTACATGGTATGTAATTTAAATACAACTTATTAACATAATCGTTTCATATAATACGACATAAATCGTGAGTTTAAATACAAATATCGTCTACTAGATATTATACAAACTCAAACAAAAAGTCCTCATTATAATTATTATCACACTATTTCACGTAATAGTGAGGACTACTAATGCTATCTTCGGACCATCACTCGTTTCCCGACTCGTCCCCAAATTTATATTCTCATTTCAAGAGAATAAAGTGAAAGAAAGGTGAGCTCAACTAGCCCAAAGAAGAAATATTATGAGTAAGATAATGCGTAATAAATTATCAATAGTCTTCAACAATGTTAAACCGATAAAATACAATAGACAACCGGTTTAATCGCAGCGGAATACGTAATCCATTAAAAGAGTCAAGTAGAAAATAAAATCTACTATCTTTTATGATTTAAAAGGTTTTCATCATCGTTATAGCCGAGACTCACTTTTAATAAATAATCCACATCATCGAATCACCCCGCACTACGGCCAAGGATATTCTTTAAGTATCACGACCACAATTATTCTCGCACTACACGGCCAAGAATAGTTGTGTATTCATTAATGGTCATGATCATGCCAACAATCGCCCATCAATGCACTACTACTAATCGAGGATTTTTACCACATCATTTGTAACATTACGGCCATGATTACACCGAATGATCCTCGGTCATAATCATACCAAGTCCATCCATGCTCTACAGCCATGTAGATGACTTTAAAAAAATATAAACATGAGGATGATGACAATGATATAAGAATTCAATAAAACAAGTTCAAGAATTATTTTATCCAGAATTATTAACGTCAAATTGTCAACACGATATCGCTTTGTAGAGAGTAAAATTCAAGAATGATCGGAAGAATATTTCCATGAAAAGATACTTGATGAAACGCAAATATCAAGGATATTCTACTAATTTCATGGAGTATATAAGTCAAAGTTTTAACCAACTGGGTATAATAAAGAATGGAATAACAAAAGAAATCACCATGCATGCGCAGATCAGATGTATGATAAAGTTATTCCAATGTAATAATAATAACGGAACCGTCAGTGAAATTCACACCGCAACAGGATGTTCCAATGTAATAATAAAGATGGAACCGGATCCGGTGTAAAACACATGATAGATATTCCAAATGTAATGATAAAGATTTTAACCAGTCGTGTAAAACACATGCATGTGATGTTCCAATGTAATAATAATAAAGATTTTAACCAAGTCCTGTAAAACACATGTATGTGATGTTCCAACAGATAATAGAAGAATGTCACCAAGTATAGGTAAAATCACAGATATCAAAGTTATTCCAATGTAATAATAAGCAATGGAATAACATAAGGATTTCACCAAGTATAGGGTACGCCATGCGTACAAAGTTATGTATAGGGTATGCCACTTTTTACAAAAGTTATTCCAATGTAATAATAGTGAATGGAATAATGTAAGTTCTCTTCAAGAAGAAAGAATAACACCCCTTAGTAAAAAGAACCGAATATAGAAGTAGTGAAGTAGTAGAATACTCTTCTTCTTTCTATAACTTTCTCTATAGCTTCTCTCTATAATTTCTCTCTCAGTAGTTTCAATGAATTCGTAAGAAAATAATGAAGGAATGAGCTTTATTTATAGGAAAATGGAATGCATATAGAATTAATCCATGAACGGTCCAGATTGATTTACTTTAATCGACGGTCCATATTTAAAGCAAAATCTTTTAAATAAAATATAATATATTCTATTTATATAAAACATTTTACTATGCAAACACTATGCAAAAAACACTATGAAAAAACACTATGCAACACTACGCATAATAAAATATAATATATTTTATTTATAAAATAACTTTAATAAAGTATTCTATTTTATATAAAGATGTTTTTGTTTTATTACGTTAATAATACTTAATAAAACAAAAAGTCATTATCGCTTATAATAATTCATGATAATAATGGAATCAAACCTGAGTGACTTCTCACATAAAGATCAATAATCAATACCGTGCTGCTTCTTATGCAACCACACGACATCGCACTTTTACTACCGAGTAGTTCAACAAGATCAACCAGAAAACTTCCGCCGTTATTTCAATAAAATATTTTTGTCGTTTTTTTCAATCCGACAATAATTTACATTGTGGGTCCACCAATGATTGAGTAGTTGCATTTAATATTCCCGCTAAACCGAATATTCCCCACCAATCGAATATAATATAACCACTTGCATACTTTTGCAAAATTTATAAATATTACCCACAACTATAACATTATATCAAATTATTCCATAAAATTCAAAAAAAATAATATTTATAGAAAATTCATCTTTATTTATAAATTTCGGGTCTTACAATAATTCATTAGAAGAGTTAAGTAGAGAATGCAAACTACTATCTTCTATGTATGAATTTAAAAGTTCATCGCCTCATCTTTTATCCTCGTAACATCAATCAATATACATCTCGAATCAAATATTCATCTTTGCACTAAAGCCAAAGATATTCATCACCGTCACGTGTTCATTTAAACACTGCTCATCTTTGCACTGAGCCAAAGATATTAATCATCGGTCGGCCATGTTCATCTCAACACTGCTCATCTTTGCACTACATGTGCCAAAAGATATTCTTCAGAAATCATTCATCTTCAGACCACGGTGCCAAAGATATTCAATAATATCATCATTTAAGATCGAGGATGATGAAAAATATTTTTAAAGAAACGAATCCAATTGAAACAAAATGACAAGGATTAAGGATTAAGGATTCGTACTTTTTGTTTTATCCATGTTCAAAAAATACCTCAAAATAATCATAGTGGTGTAAAATTCAAGAATGATCAAAACATGGATACAATCGAGTTAGTATCCGTAATAGATGTTTTGACTTAAAAGAAGAAATTTTATTTTTCTATTGAATAATACCAGTATACGTGAATAGTGCTATATATACGTGAATAAGGCCAGACACGTGAATAGTAACCAGACACCAAAAGATAGAAATTCCACAAAAACATCTTCACGCATTCATTAATAGTACTCGTGAATAAGAACTCGTGAATAAGAATCTCATGAATAGTAACTCGTGAATAGTAACTCATGAATAAGAACCCATGAATAGTAAACCCGACATGAAAAAGTTCCAAATTTGATAAAAACTTCAGATCAACATTTCAAAGATAATGATATTGAAGAAATAATATCATTACTTAAAAAAAATAATATCCCTTACCTCGAAAGATCAAGATTTTAAAGCTAGAATAATGTATAGTGTCAAGGAACTTGCAACTGCCGTCTAGCAATACTCAAAGTATACTCAAAATACTCACAAGAATACGCTCGATAATATAGAGAGAGAAAACTTCAGTTTCTGGTGTGATTTTCAATTCTAACCTAAACACCCTATTTATAGAAAAATGCTTAGAACACCAAAGCAGAAAATTTAATATATTAATAATATTATTTTTCCACATCTTCCTACGCACACCATCAGCTGAAATCAACCACTAACACATGTCCCATAAGTGACAAAAACGTTTTTCATGCAAAACTTACTTAAAACTCAAAAAAAAATGATAATCAATTAATCCGAACTTCAATAATTCATAATAAATAGCCCTTTCATCGAAAATTCGAATCTCATGAAGTTTTTATAGGAAATTCAATTCTCTACAACTTTGCAGAAGAAAGTTTTTCCAAATTCCAAATAAAAATTGAACGAAATCCACAAACTATTCGATTTTACTAAAGTTATAATCAAATTTCAATAATAAATGAGGTCCAACCGACATGTTTAACATGTTTTAAACATTTATTGCAACAAAAATACTCTTCCTCCTCAGATATTCATATATCCCACATTCGTTGTAAAAATATCACCAATTAATATATTATTAAAATAATATATTTAAATGAATTATTTTATCGGAAAAAGATAAAATATTAATTTTCAACAATTGTCATTTTAAAAATTTTCTCCATCTATATCCACATAAAATCAATATTTTCCTCATCATATAAATCAATAATTAATTATTCACAAATAATATTACGTAATCACAATATTGATAACTGTGCGGGTTCACGGGAAGAGGGGCTTCCAATAAGAATTTCTTCTTATCATGCTGCAATTAGGTGACCAAACCTCTCCTTAGATGTAACTTTCTAGACATTGCCAATAATGTTATCTAATAATATTATTCAGATAATATGAATTATTGTTTCGATAATGAAAAATATGTGTAATGACAATTATCAAAACAACAAAGAATATAAAATATCAACGCAACAATTATTAACTCAATAAAATATTGAGCAAGAATTATCGTAACCATTATTGAGTAGTGCCTTCACGTAAGAATCAATAATTGGTGCAATACCGCAGTGCTTTCTTGTTCAACAACGCAGATTAGTGTGTTTTAACCACCGGGTATTCCAACAAGATTAATTCAGAATAACTACGCCTGTTATTTAAAAACAACTTATATTTGTCGTTTTCTTCATCCATTCGCTTTTCAGTTATGGGGCCCACACATGGTCGCTACCGTCGCATTTAATATTTCCGACAGCAAGACGAATATTCCACGACCAAACTAATATTCCCAAACAACAATGAATATTTTATAACCACTTGCTTATTTTAAAATATTTGCGTGTTTAACCCTTAACTATCCACATTAATCAAATCAACCCTTACTATTTCAAAATAATAAATAAAGGAAATTCCTTTTTATTTAAAATTTTGAGGTCTTACATCGCTAATAATGTTATCTAATAATATTATTAGATAATATGAATTATTGCTTCGATAATGAAAATACCGTGTAATGACAATTATGAAACAACAAAGAATATAAAATATCAACGCAAAGTAATTATTAACTCAATAAAATAATTAAGTAATTCATCAGTAACCATTATTGAGTAGTGCTTCTTCACGTAAGAATCAATAATTGGTGCAATCACTGGCGTCTTCGCTCAACAACGCCAGCGTATTAGTGTGTTTTAACTACAGGGTATTCCAACAAGATTAATCAGAATAACTACGTACCGTTATTTAAAAACAACTTATATTTGTCGCTTTTCTTCATCCAATCGCTTTCAGTTATGGGGCCCACACATGGTTAATTGTGGTCGCACGAATATTCCCGACAAAGCATTTAATATTCCACGACCAAACGAATATTCCCGACGATAATGAATATTTTATAACCACTTGCTTATTTTGAAATATTTGCGTGATTTAACCCTTAACTATCCACATTAATCAAATCAACACTTACTATTTCAAAATAATAAATAAAGGAAATTCCTTTTTATTTAAAAATTTCGGGTCTTACAACCTCCCTCCTTATGAAATTTCGTCCCTCGAAATTGGCGACGTGACGACTGTGTGTTTCAAAAGGTGAGGATACCTCGCTTTCATTTCGCTTCCAATTCCCGTGTCATTTCCTCTATAGCATGATTCCTCCACAAAACTTTAACTTGTGGTATGACCTTTCTTGGCGTAGGACATGCTCCTTCCTATCCAAGATCTTCGACAGTACCTCCTCACACGTTAAGTCTTGGCATTATCTCGTCTGGGTTTCTAACTCTATAACGTGATTCGGGTCTTTCACATATTTACGAAGCATGATATGTGAAACACATTATGAACACGAGACATACTCGGAGGTAATGCGAGTCTATAGGCTACATTTCCTACTCGGTCAAGAATTTGAAATGGACCAATAAATCGTGGATTGAGCTTTCCTCTCTTCCCAAATCTTGTAACTCCTTCCATGGAGCAACTCGCAACAATACATGATCCCTCACATTAAATTCCACGTCCTTTCGATGAAGATCCGCATAACTCTTTTTGTCGATCTTGTGCCGTTTGTACACGTTGTCGAATCATTTGGATCTTTTCAGTAGTCATAATACGTCTTAACTCGGGTCCCAACAATGTTGCTTCACCCACCTCATCCCAACATATTGGAGAACGACATTTTCGTCCATATAATGCTTCAAATGGAGCCACACCTATACTTGCTCGATAAATCTGTTGTTGTAGGAGAATTCCACCAATGGTAAATACTTATCCCAACTACCCTTGAAGTCTAGGACACGAGTCTTAATAGATCTTCAAGAGTTTGAATAGTCCTCTCTCGATTGTCTTCGTCCGTTTGGGATGGTATCTTCGAACTAAATCGCAAATCTGTGCCCATAGCTTTTTGCAAGCTAACCCAAAATCTTGAAGTGAATCTTGGGTCACGATCCAAACTATGGATACAGCATGCCATGCAACCTCACAATCTCATTCACGCATATACTAGCAAGACGCTCAAGGAATAAGTCTCCAGACGGCAAGAAATGAGCAGACTTGGTTAATCTATCAACAATAACCCAAATAAGATTGATGCCTTGAGAAACCGTAGGAAGACCCGTGAACTAAATCCATAGTAATGTGTTCCCACTTCCATTCCGGAATCTCAAGTGGTTGCAACGGACCCTTAGGTACAAGATGCTCGCCTTTACATCACCGGCAAGTTAAACACATCGAGATAAACTTTGCAATCTCTCTTCATATTGTTCCACCAAAATGTATGTTGAAGATCACGATACATTTTAGTACTTACAGGATGGATTGCAAATGGCGATTGTGTGCCTCCATCATAATCTTGTACTTCAAATCGAGTCGTTAGAACACAAAGTCTAGAGTGGACTCAAGTATTCCTTCTTCATCAATTCTCGCTCCTAAGACGCCTCCTTCTTGTACTTTCTTCTTTCATACGCATCATCCGGGTTGGGTGGCTCGAAAGCAACCTTAACTTTTTCTATTAAAGTTGGCTCTACGCGATACTTGACATCATCGCACTCGCTCCTCGCGTGATATGATCTTCTACTCAATGCGTCGCGCTACCACCACGCTCGCTTTTACGGGATGGTATTGAATAGTGTGGTCGTAGTCTTCAATAGCTCGAGCCAACGTCGTTGCCGCATGTTGAGTTCTTTTTGAGTGAAGAAATATTTAAGGCTTTTATGGTCCGAATATATCTCCACTTTCTCCCCATATAGATAGTGCCTCCATATTTTTAAGCGAAACGATGGGCCGCTAACTCTAGATCATGAGTAGGATAATTCCTCTCATACTCTTTAAGTTGTCGCGAGGCATAAAGCTATGACTTTCCCACGTTGCATGAGAACACATCCTAACCCTTTGCTTCAAGCATCGTCAGAGATAACAAATCCATCCGAACCAGATGGTATTGTTAGAAACAGTCTTAGAAATAAGTCTCCTCTTAAGCTCTTTGAAACTTTTCTCGATTCTTCGCTTCCAAACGAATTTTGTATCCTTCCGAAGTTAATTGAGTTAATGGAGTAGCGATTCGAGAAAACCCTTCCACGAATCTCCGATAATAACCAAATTAAGCCCAAAAAGTTACGTGCTTCGATCACCGACTTGGTTGCTCCCAACTTTGTATTGCTTCAATCTTTACCGGATCAACAGATACTCGTGTTTCGACACCGCGTGCCCAAGGAATGCTACTTCCTCAAGCCGTAACTCGCATTTCTTCAATTTAGCATATAGTTTGTTTTCACGAAGCCTTTGGAGTACCAAACTTCAAATGGTGCTCATGATCTTCACGGCTTTTGGAATATATGAGGATGTCATCAATAAAGACAACAACGAATTGATCCAAATATTCCTTGAATACTTGGTTCATCATATCCATGAAAGCCGCAGGAGCATTAGTTAGTCCGAAAGACATGACTAAGAATTCATAATGCCCATACCGAAGTTCTCAAGGCGATCTTTGGAATATCCTCGTTCTAATCTTCAAATTTGATGATATCCGTAATCTAAGATCAATTTTTGAAAAGAATTGTGCCCCTTCAGAATCGGTCAAACAAGTCATCAATACGAGGTAGAGGATACCTATTCTTGATGGTGACATGGTTCAATTCCAGATAGTCAATACAAAGTCGCATACTCCCGCTCTTTCTTCTTTACAAATAAAACAGAGCACCCCAAGGAGATGTACTCAGACGAATGAAACCAATGTCCAACAATTCCCTCGTAGTTGGACCTTTAACTCCTGAAGTTCAATAGAGCCATTCGATATGGGGTTTTAGAAATGGGCTTTGTACCGAGTTCAAGATCAATAAAGAATTCAACTTCACGTTCGGGGTAGTAAGGGAAGTTCTTCTCCGAAATACGTCGGGAAAGTCAATAACAACAGAATATTATTCAAATTTGACGTGTCTTTATTCAAATCCATAACATGGGCTAAGAAAGCTTGACATTCGCTTTTTAATAAACGAATAGCTTTATGATTAGATATGACGGTGATTGATTTTAATGGTTTAGTTGCTTGAATTGCATGCAACAAGTTGGTTAGGAATATGAAAACTAACAACCTTACGAAAATAATCAATTTTGGCATGATGAGTAGTTAACCAATCAATCCCTAAAATCACATCAAAAGCAAGTATCTTTAAAGAGATAAGGTCAATGTGTAAGGTAATGGTGCCAACTTGAATCAAACAAGATTTATAAACAATGGATGTGATGAAAGTTTCTCCTAACGGAGTTTCCACAGATAGGTCAAAGTCTAATTTCTCCGAGTCAAGTTTAAACGTTGAGCACACGCAGGAGAGATAAATGAATGGGTAAGCACCCAGATCAAGTAAGGTATAAACTTCGCAAGAATTTATAAATAGCTTACACCCGTGATCACCTCGTTTGGGTTCCTCGCATTATGACCAAATACAACAAACGCTTCTTCCCTAATCGTTGACTTTGACTTTTTCTCGACGATCTTTTGAGTCACCGTCCTCATTGAACTAGGTTTCGCACATCGCATAATCTCGAGCGATATGTCCTTCCTTTCCACAATTATAGCATACCTTGAAGCTGTTGTGGGCGCTTTTGGGTGATATGTCCCTCTTTTCCGCAGATTTGTAGCATACGACCGGGTGGTCGTTCTCCTCCCTTAGAACCGATTCTTTTGACCGCATCATCTTCACACGGTCGTTGTTAAATCTCCTCTTTTAAAATCTCCTCCCCGACTCGCTTCTTCTATTTTCATGGCCATGATTACCACCAGAGTGGTTACCATTTCTCGTCCGTCTGTTTCTTTTCTCCGCAGTTATCATTATTCATTGATCGCTATATCTCGATACGATTCTCGTTGGGTCCTCGGTTGACCGTATTTCGTTATCTCGCTCTAATAATTGATCCTCATTTACAACATCCGAATAAAGAGAAAATTTATGAGAAATGAGATAATCGACGTATCTTGGGGTTTCAAACCTCTAAGAAACATCCGCGTCATACGTTCCTCATTCTCCACCAAATGAGGTGCAAACACGGATAACTCGCAAACTTTGCCTCGTCATCGAGACAAATCGCCATGTTGTTTTGTTCCAATCGATGAACTCCACTTCCTTCATACGACGTAACACTTTCAGAAAGTATTTGTCATTAAATAGCTTCAAACGTCTCCCAAGCACACTTTGAGTCGCAATTTGGATGGGTACGCTTCACTGCACTCCCACCAAGAGTCCGCTTCGCCATTTAACATAACGAATGGAACCTTCGTTTCCTCCGCATCCCAAGACATCGAATATCTTGGTAATTTGTTCGAACCCACGTCTCGCACTTTAATCGGATCCGCTTCTTTAATTTTGTTGGTCCCAACTCTTTGAATCTGCTTTGGTTGTGACCACCCGTGAATTGCTATCATTTCCTCCGTATTTTGAAACACGAGTCTCCTCAAATCTCGATTTTTTGCATGAATCGCAAAAAGCTTATAAACATCCCCCGTTCATCATCTACGCTTTCAATTGGTGTTGTTCATGGGAGGAACATTGCCACTGTTGCAGACGTTCTCCTCGCTGGTAAAGACAGCATCTTCACGGTCTCATTTACTCCATCGTTAATATTCTCAATCGACATTCTCAAACACTCTGTCATAAAAACAAGGGTTAATTAAGGAAATCAATATATCACATAATATCCCTATATATTGACCAACTAACAAATAAGCTTAGGTAGACAAACTAGCGAAGGATTTACGTGCTCTCCCTCCTAGTTCTATTCCCGATCTCCGCCAGAGATCATATCCCTAAGCTCGATACCAACCATGACGCCCCAAAATAGGTATACATCACCCATTACGAGTTGTCAATACACTGCATGTAAACAACTACAACTTTATTATTACAACAAGAAAGCTGTGAGTTTGAATACAAATATTATCTTCTAGACAATATCTATACTCAAATAAATCCTCATCATATTTATTGATACATTATTTTACAAAATGGTGAGGACTACTAAACAATCCTTTCTAAAACCTTCATTCCATACCCCGACTGCATTTCGCTTATATTCTCGCCTCCCGAGAAAAATGGAACAAAAGGAAAAGGGTGAGCTCAACTATCTCAAAAGAATATTATGACTAAGATAATATACAACAAATTATCGTTAGTCTTCAACAGGAAAAATATAATAGAATACAATAGACAACAAATTTTAAATCAATATTCGCATGAAATAATAATTCATTGTAAGAAGAGTTAAGTAGAGAATGCAAACTACTATCTTCTATGTATGAATTTAAAAGTTCATCGCTCATCTTTTATCCCTCGTAACATCAATCAATATACATCCTGAATCAAATATTCATCTTTGCACTATGTGCCAAAGATATTCATCACCGGGTCATATTCATTTAAACACTGCTCATCTTTGCACTACACAGCCAAAGATATTAATCGTTGGTCATGTTCATCTCAACACTGCTCATCTTTGCACTACTAAAGCCAAAGATATTCTTCAGAAATCATTCATCTTTGCACTACAAAGCCAAAGATATTCAATAATATCATCATTTAAGATCGAGGATGATGAAAAATATTTTTAAAGAAACGAATCCAAGGTGAAACAAAATGACAAGGATTAAGGATTAAGGATTCGTACTTTGTTTTATCCATGTTCAAAAATACCTCAAAATAATCATAGTGGTGTAAAATTCAAGAATGATCAAAACATGGATACAATCGAGTTAGTATCGAGAATAGATGTTTTGACGAAAAGAAGAAATTTTATTTTTCTAATTGAATAAGATCAGACACGTGAATAAGGTCAGATATCGTGAATAAGGTCAGATACGTGAATAGTAACTCCGACACCAAAAGATAGAAATTCCACAAAAACATCTTCACGCTTATTAATAGTACTCGTGAATAAGAACTCGTGAATAAGAACTCGCTGAATAAGAACTTCGTGAATAAGAACTCATGAATAAGAACCCATGAATAAGAACTCCCATACATGAAAAAAGTTCCAAATTTAATAAAACTTCAGATCAACATTTCAAAGATAATGATATTGAAGAAATAATATCATTCTGAAAAAAATAATATCCCTTACCTCGAAAGATTTGACTTCTAAATTTGGAATACTAGGGATATAGTCTTTGAAGGAACTCAGACCGTCTAACAATACTCAAAGTATACTCAAAATACTCACAAGAATACGCCGATAATATAGAGATAAAACTTTAGTTTACGGTGTGATTTTCAATTCTAACCTAAACACCCTATTTATAGGAAAACGCTAGAACACTATCAAAGTTAAAATTTAATATAATATTAATATAATTATACAAATTTTCCTTAGCCCACCTTTTGGTCAAAAACACCAGCCACACATGTTAATGATGTCCAAAAAAAATACAAAAAACGTTTTTTCTAACAAAAATAATTTAAACTCCCAAAAATCAATTATTTCGGAGCTTCGGAACTTCAATAATTCATAATAAATAGCCCTTTCATCAGAAAATTCGAATCTCGCGAGTTTTTATAGGAAATTCAATTCTCTACAACTTTGCGTAAGAAAGTTTTTCCAAATTCCAAACAGAAGTTTGACCGAAATCCACAAACAGGCGATTTTACATGTTTATAATCAAATTTCATTCAATAAATGGGTCCAATCGAGCATGTTTAACATGTTTTAAACATTTATTGCAACAAAAATACTCTTCCTCCTCAGATACTCATATATCCCACATTCGTTGTAAAAATATCACCGTTAATATATTATTAAAATAATATATTTAAATGAATTATTTTATCGTAAAAGATAAAATATTAATTTTCAACAATTGTCATTTTAAAATTTTCTCCATCTATATCCACATAAAATCAATATTTTCCTCATCATATAAATCAATAATTAATTATTCACAAATAATATTACGTAATCACAATATCGACAACTGGGCGCTTAAGGAAAGAGGGCTTTCAATAAGAATTTCTTTTTTCTTTGCCTTGCAATTAGGTGAATCAAACCTCTCCTGTATGTAACTTTCTAGACATCGCTAATAATGTTATCTAATAATATTATTCAGATAATATGAATTATTGCTTCGATAATGAAAAATCTTTGTGTAATGACAATTATTGAAACAACAAAGAATATAAAATATCAACGCAAAGAATTATTAACTCAATAAAATAATTTGAAGAATTCATCGTAACCATTATCGAAGAAGTGCTTCTTCACGTAAGAATCAATAATTGGCAATATCGCGGTAGCATCGCTCAACAACGCAGTATTAGTGTGTTTTAACCACTAGGTGTATTCCAACAAGATAATCTGTGAATAACTACGCCCGTTATTTAAAAACAACTTATATTTGCTCGTTTTCTTCATCCAATCGCTTTCTCACATGGGCCTTACACACTACACACGCATTGCATTTAATATTCCTCGACGAATATTTAATATTCCACGCACCAAACGAATATTTCCCCTAACGATAATGAATATTTTATAACCACTTGCTTATTTTGAAATATTTGCGTATTTAACCCTTAACTATCCACATTAATCAAATCAACCCTTACTATTTCAAAATAATAAATAAAGGAGATTCCTTTTTATTTAAAAATTTCGGGGTCTTACAGTAGAGATCATAAATAAATAAAGAGAATTGTTAAATACACAATAGAAAATGTCGTTATAGATCTATATAGACGGTGAAATTACATCTACAACGATATTTTTATTGTAAAAATCATAAAAAGTAGTGTGAATTTAACGATTCTCGTAAATAAATAGATGGTTTTATCACTTTCTACCTTTTTCTTTTCAAATCACTACACACTGCAAGTATAAAATTAGACGTACAAATAGGATTTGATTGCAATAGTCAAGACAGAAAACATAAAAAAGTCATAGGATTAGGATATAATAAAAAGATTTACAGAGACCGTGTGATTAAGAAATATGACCCACCTTCTAAACTTCAAAAATAACCGATCGCTTTGATTCAGTTTTATCGATTTTCTCTATTAGACTATAACTTACTTTTGATCTTGCTTCCAAGTGTTAAAATAATTTTGTTTCTTTTTCTGTCGAGGGGGAAAAATTATTTATTCGTTTTAAATTAACAAGTGATGATGATGATACGACTTAATAAAGAAATATAATAGTAAAATAGTATTATTTTAAAGTAAAGTATACCACACAAAACATACCTTATATATTTGTTCTTCTTAATTAATCACTAAATAACGATATAAACAACAAATAATGATATATATTACCTATTATTCTAGCATTTGTTAACTAATAATGACATAAACAATTAATAATAACATACTCTTTTCTTTCCTACTAAAAATAGTTTCATCAACTCAATATGAAATGAATGGGATATAATGTTAACATTGTACTTCTTCTAGTTATCCTTCAAATCATTAAGTTGTTGTGGGAGAGAGTTGATTATCTATAAATTAGGTTTAAATAATTTGCTACAAGTTCATGTATTATGTATAAATTTTATAATTCTAGTACTTTTACTTACATACTTTATGATTTTCATAGTTGTATTATGTATAATTAACTAATTTTATATTAATTTTGAATTTAAAATATTTTAAACAAGCTTAAAAAAAATTAAATTTTATTTTATATTTTGATATGTATGAGTATACCCCTTCCCCCATCCCATAAGAATATATTATAAACATGGGAGTTTATATTGTTTTTTTCTTTTTCTATAAATATTATTTTTATTTGGAACATATTGCTGAGTACTATTATAAGTGCCAATGAATTTCATAATCAACATTAATAATCTTTTATTTATAATATTTATTTGTGAGTACATTTAAACACCACCATTCCCACGTATTCCTGTCCCACTACAACAACCCCATTCTTGTAATTCTTACTCCATCCGTCCTGAATTAATTGTTCAGTTTTAATTTTTTTAAGTCAAATTGACTATTTTTAGAATTAATAATTAAGCATATATAAATATATTTCTAAAATTATAAAAATTGGAATTAGTAATAAATTGTATATATTTTCTTTTAGTTATAATCTCTTCACCTATATTTTAACAAAAATAATGAAAAAAATAATTTTAAAATGATCAATTTAACTTTAAAAAATTAAAATTAAATAATTAATTTGGTACGAAGGGAGTATAACTTATCACTCGGTAATACAAGGTGAGAGATAACCATCATTCCTAATCGCATTGATTCCTAATTACAATATCAATACAACAATTTATGATATTTTAAAATAAAAAGTGTTGCTATAAATGTATAGCGACGAAGAATAATTTATAAGTGTTGCTATAAGTGTTGATATTTTATAATCGTCGTTATAAGATCTATAACGACACTTTTTATGTGAAAAATATAATTTTCTGTTATTGTATAAATATCAATTTCTTATTATTAAACATAAAAATCGCAAATTCACATCGTAATAAAAATTAAAAATGGGTATCGAGTCAATCTTAATCATCAATTTAAGATCTCGTTAACCAATATCCGATATCGTATTATTTTAAATGCAACCTTGATGTCAAATATTTTAAAATTTATGAATAATAAAAATTGGACAAAGAAAACAAAATTTCTCTAAAGAAAATTAATATTAATATCTATAAATATTACATTAAAAAAAAATAAAATGAAGAAAAAATATTACGATGATAAAAAAAATACAAAATGATGTATCAAATTATAATTAGGGAATATTCTATCATACAGGAGTGAATTCAATAATTATAACCCAATATTAACATACATATTATTTTATATATTTAATATATTGTCACGAAAATATTATCCTAAAAGGAAACCAAATTAAAGTGAGAGACAATAGGCCACGTCACATTCAAGGCTGAATTGTACTTTATAATAGCGTCGAAAAGAGTCCTTTCTTAACAGGTATGGGCTGGGCTACCACAACATAGCCGAACTAAGTGATTCTCGAACAATTTTGTTTTGTTTTATTTTAATATATATATGAAATTTAGAGGGGTCCTTGTTGTTGATATGAGATGGGGACAGATTGTTGATGTTGTTTTGGGTTTGGTTTTATAGTAGTATATATTTTGGGAACAAAAGTTAACCTGAAAAAAAGCAACTTCATTTTGAATACTATAACTATTTGTATTATTAATAACAACAAAAAGCATATCATATGATATCATATAAAGGAAATTTGGGAATTCAAACAATCATAAAGATAGTGGTACCATTTTCCATGTGCTCACCTGTTATGAATGCGACTCGATGCTAATAAAACATGAAATAATAATTATTATTTACTCCATCTTTTAACCATATAACATGAAATGCAATTTTCATCATGTCCAGAATATAAAATAATTAGTAACATGTTTCGTACGAGTCTTCTACTATTATGCACTTTTTACTTTATATATATTGGAAATTAATAGATATTTTTTATCCAGCCGGTTCTGGGCTAAAGTCCAAAAGTATCAGCACTTTAACCATTAAAATCGATAAATTTATATACCCCAAAGAGATGATTAGTATTATGTATATATATATATATATATATATATATATATATATATATATATATATATATACCCAAATAAAATAACCCAGTCCACATCAGTTTAAATTTAAAAGCATACAAAAATTTACCTAATAAAATATGCCCAAATCAAGAATGACAGATTTGTATTCTTTTTATTGATATTCTTTTGTTCAAGATTTTTTTTATTTTTTATATTTATCTTAATAACAGTTCATAAAAAATTTATTTTTTATTTTCGCTTTAAGCTCTTAAAAACTCAAGACCGGCGGATAGGAAAATTTATTTTTTATCCACTTAGGGATAGGAAAAGCAAGTCCCATATTGTGGAATAAAAGACATGGCGGGGGGTTAATGTAGCAGTGCCCCCCATCAAGTGCATGCTTTTCACGTTAAAATAATAATAACAAGTTAGTACTATTTATTTTGTTTGGACTAGGAAAGTGTAACAGGGAAATAAATAAATAAATATGAAGTAATGATTTATTATTTTTATTATTAAAATTTTATTTTGTTGGCCGAGACAGTTAATAATTTTTTAAAATTTTACTGAAATTAGTTTGTTTTTTTTTTCTCCAGACTTCTTGATTTTTGTTTATCATGCACAATAAGCTTTGTCTGTAACAAAAGAAAATATTACAAATTTCAATATTCAATTGACACAATTAACTTGCCATTTTTTACGGAAAGGAGGACGACAACCGTGGTATTCGATAAAATTAAATAATTAAGATTTGAATGGTTAGTATATATTAATAAATTAATTAGATCATTTAAGTAAAATAGTATCTAAACTTAAAAATTATTTGACAACTAAAAAGTATAAAATATTTGAATGACTTTTAAATTTAAAAATATCAACATTTCAAAAATCATTAATGATTTTAAAATTTTAAATGGAGGAGTACAATATTTATAGAGCTTCCATATATTTAAATTTTTATTAAGAGACAACTTTTAATGATTTAGATTTATATATCCTGTAAGACCCCAACTTTTATAAATAAAGATGAATTTTCTATAAATATTATTTTTGAATATTATGGAATAAATTTGATATAATGTTATAGTTGTAGGTAATATTTATAAATTTTACAAAGTAAGCAAAGTTGTTATAAAATATTCGTTTGGTGGGGAATATTCTTTTTGTCGGGGAATATTAAATACGATTTTGCTCAAGCATCAGTGGACCCCATAATGTAAGTATTGTCGTAGTTAGAAAAGCGACAAAATTATCTTTCTATAAAAATAACGGCAGAGGTGTTACTGTTAAAACCATTGAACTATCCGTTAGTAAAAGTACAAGTCTGGCGTAGTTGTATAGTAGCACAATATTGATTATTGATGCTTACGTGAGAAGTCACTCGTGTATGCTCAATTATTACTCTGATAATTCTTTGCATCATATCTCTTATATTATTGATTCAATTATTGTCACAAGATCATCTCGTATAATATGTTATAGTATTAAATTAATAATTGAGACGACAAGTTATAAATGATTAATAATTGTTGAAAGATTAAATATGTGTTGATTAAAAATAAAATGATTTGTGGTAATATTTATTCAATCCTTGATGTATATAAAGAGTCTGTTATGAGACGTTTGTGGTAAGTTTGATTATTTTATGGGGGGCCCATATGTCATCATCTAAGAGTCTCTTCGTCAATAGTAATTACATTCGTCAATAGTAATTACCTTTGTGAATAGTTGTGACGCCCCCAAAATAGGTATACATCACCCATTCACGAGTTGTCGATATACAGATGCAAAACAACTACAACTTTTATTATTACAACAAGAAAGCTGTGAGTTTGAATACTAATATTATCTTTAGACAATATCTATACTCAAATAAATCCTCATCACATTTATTGATACATTATTTTACAAAAATGGTGAGGACTACTAAACAACTCTCTCTAGAACCTTCATTCCAAAACCCGACTGCAGTACTTCGCATTATATTCTCGCCTCCGAGAAGAAAAATGGAACAAAAGAAAAGGGTGAGCTTCAACTAATTTCGATAAAGAATATTATGACTAAGATAATATACAACAAATTATCGTTAGTCTTCAACAGGAAAAATCTAATAGAATACAATAGACAACAAATTTTAAATCAATATTCGCAATGAAAATAATAATTCATTAGAAGAGTTAAGTAGAGAATGCAAACTACTATCTTACATGTATGAATTTAAAAGTTCATCGCTCATCTTTTATCCCTCGTAACATCAATCAATATATATCCGAATCAAATATTCATCTTTGCACTACAGCCAAAGATATTCATCGATTAAGTCATGTTCATCTAAACACCTGTTCATCTTTGCACTACTGGACCAAAGATATTCATCGAAATCATTCATCTTTGCACTTTGTGCCAAAGATATTCAATAATATCATCATTTAAGACCGAGGATGATGAAAAATATTTTAAAGAAACGAATCCGGTGAAACAAAATGACAAAGATTAAGGATTAAGGATTCAGTACTTTGTTTTATCCACGTCCAAAAATACCTCAAAAATAATCATAGTGGTGTAAAATTCAAGAATGATCAAAACATGGATACAATCAAAGCTAGTATCCGAATAGATATTTTGAGACGAAAAGGAAAATTTTCATTTTTCGATGAATAAGGTGTAGATACGTGAATAGTCTTGAGTATACGTGAATAAGTAACTCAGACACCAAATGTTCCAAATTTGATAAAAACTTCAGATCAATATTTCAAAGATAATGATATTGAAGAAATAATATCATTACTGAAAAAAATAATATCCTTACCTACCAAGGACAAGATTTTTAGTAAAAAACAGGATATCGACTATAACTTGAACTTGCACAGTATAACAATACTCAAAGTATACTCAAAATACTCACAAGAATACTTTCGATAATATAGAGAGAAAACTTCAATTTTAAGTGTGATTTTCAATTCTAACCTAAAGACCTTATTTATAGAAAAATGCTAGAACATTAAAAAGCAGAAAATTTAATATAATATTATTATTTATAATAAAATTTCCTACGCCTCTTAGAATTCAGCTCCTAGCATTTCCCACATGCTCACCTTCTAGAAAAAGTAATAAAAACGTTTTCCAATTTAAAATATTTTAAACTTCCAAAATCAATTATTTGAGTTTTGAACTTCAATAATTCATAATAAATAGCCCTTCTATCAGAAAATTGAATCTCGCGTGTTTTTATAGGAAATTCAATTCTCTACAACTTTCTGTAAGAAAGTTTTTCCAAATTCCAAACATAAATTGACCGAAATCCACAAACGGAGATTTTATAAATTTATAATCAAATTTCAAATCAATAAATGGGGTCCACCGACATGTTTAACATGTTTTAAACATTTATTGGAACAAAATACTCTTCCTCCTCGTATACTCATATATCCCACATTCGTTGTAAAAATATCACCATTATTATATTATTAAAATATAATATATTTAAATGAATTATTTTATCAAAAAAGATAAAATTTTAATTTTCAACAATTGTCACATTAAAATTTTCTCCATCTATATCCACATAAAATCAATATTTTTCTCATCATATGAATCAATAATTATTTATTCACAAATAATATTACTGAATCACAATATCGACAAACCGCAGTTCCAGGAAAGAGGGGCTTTCAATAAGAATTTCTCTTTCTTGCGCTGCAATTAGGTGACCAAACCTCTCCTTGAGATGTAACTTTCTAGACATTGCCAATAATGTTATCTAATAATATTATTCAAATAATATGAATTATTGCTTCGATAATGAAAAATACTGTGTAATGACAATTATTGAAACAACAGTAATATAAAATATCAACGCAGCAATTATTGAATCAATAAAATAAAATACTGAACAGTAATTACTGTAACCATTATTGAGTAGTGCCTTCTTACGTAAGAATCAATAATTAGTGCAATATCGTGTGCTACCGTTCAACAACGCGTATTAGTGTGTTTTAACCACCGGGTATTCCAACAGTATTAACGGTAACAACTACACCGTTATTTATAAACAACTTATATTTGTCGTTTTTTTTATCCAATCGCTTTCCGTTATGGGGCCCACAAAAGACTGCTACCGTGCATTTAATATTCCCCGACAAAGATTTAATATTCCACGACCAAACGAATATTCCCCGACGATAATGAATAATTTATAACTACTTGCTTATTTTGAAATATTTGCGTATCTTACCCCTAACTATCCACATTAATCAAATCAACCCTTACTATTTCAAAATAATAAATAGAGAAAATTAAATTTCATTAATAATAAGCTGGGGTCTTACAATAGTAATTACCTTCGTCAACAGTAATTACCTTTACCAGACATCGAACCACTTGTCGTTTCACATTACAAGCGTCGAACCACTTGTCGTTTCACATTACAGGCGTCGAACCACTTGTCGTTTCACATTACAGGCGTCAAACCACTTTTCTTTTCACATCACTAGTCGTCAAGCCACTTGCCTTTTCACATGGCAGGTGTTAAGCTAGAAATCTTCTATAAATAGAGGTCTAGTGCTTTATTATTTTTCACGAATTCATTAAAGCTATAAATAGAGAAAGTATAGAGAGAATAAGAGAGAAAGAAGAAGAGTATTTTGTTACTACACTATCCGCGAGATTCAATCTCATACCAAAAGTAAAGGGTGTTATTCTTTCTTTATTCGAAGAAGAAGCATTGTTATTCCATTGCTTATTATTCTGTTGGAATAACTCAGTATCTGTGATTTACCCTATACTTGGTGACATTCTTCTATTATTACATTGGAACATCCACGTCGTGTGTTTTACACCGGACCGGGTTAAAATCTTTTATTATTATTCTATTGGAACATCCATGCTCATGTGTTTTACAGGACTGGTTAAAATCTTTATTATTATTATTGCATTGGAACATCCACATGCATGTGTTTTTATTGGACCGGGTTCCATTCTTTATTATTCTCATTGAATAATATCACATGCATGCGTTTTCATGGGACCGGTTCCGTTATTTATTATTCATTGAATAACTCGCCTGTGATGGCCTATCGCATGCATGGTGATTTCTTTTATTATTCCATTCTTTATTATACCCGGTTGGTTAAAACTTTGACTTCTATACTCCATGAAATTAGTGGAATATCCTTGATATTTGCGCTTCATCCAAAGATCCTTTCATGGAAATATTCTTCTCAAAGATTCTTGAATTTTTCTACAAAGCAAAGATCTCGTGTTGACGTTTGGATGTTATTGGTTCCTAGATAAATTAATTCT
The DNA here is from genome assembly GCA_020205615.1 of Panax quinquefolius. Classification (NCBI taxonomy): domain Eukaryota; kingdom Viridiplantae; phylum Streptophyta; class Magnoliopsida; order Apiales; family Araliaceae; genus Panax; species Panax quinquefolius. The sequence continues at coordinate 20,348,514 of CM035156.1, forward strand.
TGAACTTGTTTTTATTGAATATCATTGTCATCATCCTCATGTTTATATTATGTTGAAAGTCATTTGTGGTTCAGAAGTGCGTAGATGGACTTGGTATGATTATGACTGCGAGACTATTCTTGGTGTAATCATGACCAGTAATGTTACAAATGATGTGGTAAAAATCCTCAGTGGTCGTAGTGAATTGATGGACGAGTTGTTGGCATGATCATGAATTATTAATGAATACACAAATATTCTTCGCCCGTAGTGCATGAATAATTGTGGTCGTGATACTAAAGAATATCCTTGCCGTAGTAGTGTAGGGGTGATTCGATAATGTGGAATATTTATTAAAGTTTGAGTCTCGCCTATAATGATGATGAAAAACCTTTAAATCATAAAAGATAGTAGATTTTATTTTCTACTTGACTCTTTTAATGGATTCTTTGGTTCCATTGTAGTTAAACTTGATGTTCATTATATTTTATCGGTTTAACATCACAGAAGCTAATGATAATTTATTCGCATTATCTTAGTCATAATATTTTATCGAGCTAGTTGAGCTCACCCTTTCTTTCACCGTTCTCTTCGTGAAATGAGAATATAGTTGGGACGAGTCGGGGAGCGGAGTAATGGTCCGAGAGGATAGCATTAGTAGTCCTCACTATTACGTGAAATAGTGTGATAATAATTGTAATGAGGACTCCTTTTGAGTTTGTATGATCTCTAGTAGACAATATTTGTATTCAAACTCACGATTTACGTCGTATTGTACACGGGATTATATTAGTAAGTTGTATTTAAATTACGTACCACGTATATCGACTACCCAAGATGGGTGATGTATACCTAATTTTGGGAGCGTCACAGTTGGTATCAGAGCCATAAGTAAAGAGCCCCGAGCCTCTATCTGGTGACTTCCTGTTGATGAGAATGCACCGAAGCCAGACTCTCCGTAGGGGACGCCGTTCTGCGGTGGCAAAACGATAGGTATCATTGGTGAGGTCTTGACACATGTTGGTGTCGAGTCACGGTTAGTATCGAGCTTAGGATATAATCCACAGCTAAGATGTGAGAATAGTACTAGGAGGGAGAGACGGGAATACCTTCGCTAGTATGACCTACCTAAGTTTATGTCTTATTTTATTGGTCGGTCGAGAATATATGGATAATATGTTACATGTCAATTAACCTTTTATTTTGTGGCGATGTCTGAAAATGACATCCGAGAATGTTGAGAATAGAATGGAGCATAAAGCGATCGTTGATTCACCACATATCAATAATCGGGATAATGTGCATCGTGAAGGCGATAATCCTCATACAAACAACAACACCGACCAAATGATGAATGATCAAATGTTCAGAGGCTTTATCACGATTCATGCAACAAAGAAAGCGAGAGCGACTCTCATCCAAAACGTAGGTGGAAACACGAAAAACTCTCAAGGTCACCGCTAAGCGATTCAAGGAGCTGGGACGACCGGAGTTTAAGGGAGAGCCAAAACCACTTTCCGCGAAAGCATGGATAAAGCAGATTACCAAGATATTTGATGTCTTGGGATCTTTGCGAAAGAGCAAAAGGTTCCTTTCACGCCTTTATATTGCAGCGAGAGGCGTGACATTGGTGGGAATCGGTAAAAACGTACTCAACTCTTTGTCTTGAAGATATCTTGGGAGAAGTTCCGGGAGTCATTCAACGACAAATACTTTCCCGAAAGTATTCGCCATACATGAAGGAGGTGGAGTTTATCAAGTTGGAACAAAACAATATGACCGTGTCGCAATACGAGGCAAAATTTTATGAGTTATCACGGTTCGTCCCCACTTGGTGGATAATGAAGAGAGAATGGCGCGAATGTTTTTAAGAGGTTTGAAGCGGGAGATACGTCAACATCTTATTTCATAAAGCGTGTTTGTATTCGAGGATGTTGTAAATAGGGCTCATTAGTGGAGCGCGATAACGAGTCAATATAACTAAAAGAGAGCAAAAAGCAAAATTATAATACCGGCGAGAGTAGTCATCGAGCGGTGACAACAAGCGTGAGAGGAATCAACGAGGCGGATATGGTAACCACTTCGGTGGTAATCGTGGTCAAAACAATAAGAATGGACATTTCAAGAAAAGGAGATTCAACAATGATGGAAAGACGTCGACCAAAGAGACCGTTGTTAAGGAAGGAGAAAGACCACTATCATATGCTTCAAATGCGGAGAGGGACACATCATCCAAATCGCGCCATGCCATCCAAAACATGTTATAATTGTGGAAAGAAGGTCACTTAGCTCGATTTTGTTGCGTTCAAGATAAATTCAACTAGGATGGAGGCACCAAAGGTCAGTCCCGTAAAAGTCAAAAACCGGTAGAAAGCAAGGAGAGCGTTTGTTGTGACCTCCCGAGAGCAAGGAATCTGAATGAGGTCATCACGGGTAAGCTTATCATAAACTCTAATGAAATCTATACTTTATTTGATAATGGTTCTACCCATTCTTTTATTTCTCCTACTTGCGCTCATCGATTAAATTTGACTCAGGAGAAATTAGACTTTGACTTATCTGTGGAAACTCCGTTAGGAGAAACCTTCATTACATCCATTGTTTATAAGTCTTGTTTGGTTCAAATCGGTACCCTCACATTACCGTCGATCTTATTTCATTAAAAATACTTGCGTTTGGCGTGATTCTAGGAATTGATTGGTTAACTACTTATCATGCAAAATTGATTATTTTCGTAAGGTTGTTAGCTTTCATATTCCTAACCAACCTATTATGCGAATTCAAGCGACCAAACCATTAAAATCAATCACGGTCATCTCAAGCCATAAAGCTATTCGTTTATTGAAAAAGCGGATGTCAAGCTTTCTTATCTCATGTCACTGATTTAAAAAAAATACGTCGGTTTTGAACGATATTTCTATTGTTAATAATTTTCCGACGTATTCAGAAGAACTTCTGGCCTCCCCAGGGCGTGAAATTGAATTTTGTATCGACCTTGAACCCTAAGACAAAACCTATTTCCAAAGCCCCATATCGAATGGCTCTATTGAACTTGAGGAGTTAAAGACCCAACTTTAGGAATTGTTAGACATTGGCTTTATTCGTCCTAGTACTTCTCCTTGGGGTGCTCTCTGTTCTATTCATGAAGAAGAAAGATGGGAGTATGCGACTTTGTATTGATTATCGGGAGTTGAATCATGTCACCATCAAAATAGGTATCCATTGCCACGTATTGATGACTGTTTGACCGATTGCAAGGAGCCAAATTCTTTTCAAAGATTGATCTTCGTTAGGATATCACCAATTGAAGATTAGAATCACGACATTCCAAAGATGACTTTCGAACTAAGACGGGCATTATGAATTCTAGTCGTGTCCTTTGGATTGACTAATGCTCCTTGCCTTTCATAGATATGATGAACCAAAGTATTCAAGGAATATTTGGATCACTTTGTGGTCGTCTTTATTGATGACATCCTTATTTATTCCAAAAGCCGTGAAGATCATGAGCAATTGTAAGACCCCAACTTTTATAAATAAAGATGAATTTTTTTATAAATATTATTTTTGAATATTATGAAATAAATTTGATATAATGTTATAGTTGTGGGTAATATTTATAAATTTTGCAAAAGTAAAAGTTGTTATAAAATATTCGTTTGGTGGGGAATATTCTTTTTGTCGGGGAATATTAAATGACGATGGCTCAATCATTGGTGGACCCCTAACGGAAGTATTGTCAGTAGTAGAAAAGCGACAAAATTATTTTTCTATAAAAAATAGCGGCAGAGGTGTTAAATCATTAAAACCTGTTGAACTACCCGGTAGTAAAAGTACGATAATAATACACGTAGTTGTATAAGAAAGACACGATATTGATTATTGATGCTTACGTGAGAAGTCACTCAATTATGCTCAATTATCGCTACGATGAATTAATGCATCATATCTCTTATATTATTGATTCAATTATTGTCACAAGATCATCTCGTATAATATTTTATAGTATTAAATTATTATTTGAGGCGACAAGTTATAAATGATTAATAATTGTTGAAAGATTAAATATGTGTTGATTAAAAATAAAATGATTTGTGGTAATATTTATTCAATCCTTGATGTATATAAAGAGTACATTATGAGGCGTTTGTGGTAAGTTTGATTATTTTATAGGGGCCCATATGTCATCATCTAAGAGTCCTTTCACGTAATAGTAATTACCTTTGTGAATAGTAATTACCTTTGTGAATAGTAATTACCTTCGTCAATAGTATTTACCTTCGTCAATAGTAATTACCTTTGTGAATAGTAATTACCTTTGTGAATAGTAAATACCTTCGTCAATAGTATTTACCTTCATCAATAGTAGTTACCTTTGTGAATAGTAATTACCTTTGTGAATAGTAATTACCTTCGTCAATAGTATTTACCTTTGTCAATAGTAATTACCTTCTTCAATAGTAATTACCTTCGTCAATAGCAATTACCTTCATCAATAGTAATTACCCATTCGCAAAAATAGTAGTTGTCCTTGATATTACCAAGAGTTAACCGCCTCTTGATTGTTCCAAGGGTTAATTACCCCTTCATGAATAGTAGTTGTCTCTTCAATATTCCCAAGAGTCATTTTGACCCTTCCGTCATAAGACCAAGAGCCACCCTCAATTTTTCTATAAATAGAAAGCTCATTCCTTCATTATTTCTTACTTAATTCTTTGAAACTCTAGAGAGAAACTATAGAGAGAAAGAAGAAAAGTATTTTCTACTTCACTTTTCCAATATTCACTCTTCTAAGGTAGGGAATATTATTTGTTGTACTCGTAAGGGGTGTTATTTTTTATTCATGAAGAGAACTTCATTATTCCATTCTTTATTATTACATTGGAATAACTCGTAAAAGTGGCATACCTTATACATGAATTGTATATACGGAATACCCTATACTTGGTGAAATCCTTATATTATTCCATTCTTATTTATTACATTGGAATAACCTATATATCTTGGAATCCCTATACTTGGTGACATTCTTCTATTATTTTATTATTCCGTTGGAACATCCTCGCATCATGCTTTACTACGCAGGACTCGGTTAAAATCTTTATTATTCATCTTTATTATTCTATTGGAATATCCTGTCGTGTGTTTTACTAGGACTGGTTAAAATCTTTATTATTACTGTCTTTTATTATTCTATTGGAATACCTGCATCGTGTGTTTTACACGGACCGGGTTAAATTTTATTATATTCGTATTTATTTTTACATTAGAATAAACACATGTCATAAGTACCGCATGCATGGTGATTTCTTTTGTTATTTCATTTGCTATTATACTTAGTTGGTTAAAATTTTGACTTCTATACTCCATGAATTTAGTGGAATATCCTTGATATTTGCGCTTCATCCAAAGATTTTTAATGAAAATATTTTTCCGAGCATTCTTGAATTTTACTCTACAAAGCAAAGATCATGTTGACAATTTGGACGTTATTAGTTCCTGAATAAATTAATTCGTGAACTTGTTTTATTGAATTATTATGTAATTGTCATCATCCTCATGTTATATTATGTTATCTTTGGCTTACGTGCATAGATGAACTTAGTATGATTATGACCAGGGATCATTCGTTATAATCATGGCTTGATATAAATGATGTGACAAAAGTCCTCAGTGGCCTGTAATGTAGTGATGGATAGTTTTTGGTATGATTATGACCGGGGTGATTCGGTATAGTCATGACCATTGATAATTTGATGAAAATCCTTGACCGTGTAATGCATGGGGATGATTAGATATTGTGGTTTATTCATTAAACCTGAGTCTTAGTGATAAAAAATTGATGAAAACCTTTTAAAACCTAAAAGATAGTAGACTTTATTTTCTACTTGACTCTTTTAATGGATTTCATATTCACCGCAGATTAAACCTGGTTGTCTATTGTATTTTATCGGTTTAACATTGTTGAAGACTATTGATAATTTATTCTCGCATTATCTTAGTTATAATATTTCTTCTTTGGGCTAGTTGAGCTCACCCTTTCTTTCACTTTTTCTTCGTGAAATGAGAATATATTTGGGGACGAGTCGGGGAAAAGAGTGATGGTCCCGAAGATAGCATTAGTAGTCCTCACTATTACATTAAATAGTGTGACAATAAATGTAATGAGGACTCCTTGAGTATGGATATTGTCTAAATGACAATATTCCTATTAGAACTCTCGGTTTATGTATTGTCGATATATTACTACGACGGATGTATAATTAAGTTTGTATTTGAATTTATGTACTATGTAAGTGGCGACCCAAGATGGGTGACGTATACCTAATTTTGCAAGGCGTCAAAGAACACTGAGGTGACACTCCAAAAGCTTCGTGAATATAAGCTTTATGCCAAGTTGAAGAAATGCGAGTTCGTCAAGAAGTAGCATTCCTTGGGCACGTGGTATCAAGTCATGGAATATCAGTTGACCCAAAGAAAGATTGAAGCTATTCAAAGTCGGGAACAACCTAAATCGATGGATGAAGTCGTAGCTTTCTCGGTTTGAATTTGGTTATTATCGGAGATTCGTGGAAGGATTTTCTCGAATCGCTACTCCATCGACTCGGTGACTCGGAAAGATACAAAGTTCGATTGGAGCGAAGAATGTGAGAAGAGTTTTCAAGAACTCAAGAGGAGACTTATTTCAAAGACTACGCTCGACAATACCATCGGCTCGGAGGATTTGTCATCTATGTGATGCTTGAGCAAAGGGTTGGGATGTGTTCTCATGCAACATGGAAAAGTTATAGCCTATGCCTCGCGACAACTCAAAGAATATAAGAGGAATTATCCTACTCATGATCTAGAGTTGGCAATTTGTTGTCTTTGCACTTAAAATTTGGAGGCATTACTTGTATGGGGAGAAAGTGGAGATCTTTTACGGATCATAAAAGCCTCAAATATTTCTTCACTCAAAAGGAACTCAACATGCGACAAACGACGTTGGCTTGAACTGTTGAAATATTATAATCATACCATCCAATACCATCCTGGAAAAGCTTAACGTGGTAGGTGGCGCGATTGAGTAGAAGATCATATGCAAATACGAGTGCGATATTGTCAATATGAAGGCCCATTTTGTGTGACTTGCAAAGGATGGAGATAGAGTTAAAGACTCTGGGACGCATGTGATGATAAGCGAGTATCTGAGTAGAACCGACTTTAATCGATAAAGTTAAAGTCGCTCGAGCTACTGGACACGGAGGCGATGCGTATGAGGAAGAAAGTGCAAGAAGGTGCTTTATCTAGGAAGCAAGAATCGATGAAGAAGGAATACTTGAGTCAACTCCGGACTTTGTGTTCCTAACAACCCCGATTTAAAGTATAATATCATGATGGAGGCGCACAACACACCATTTGCAATCCATCTCGGGAGTACCAAAATGTATCATGATATTCGGCTATACATTTTGGTGGAGAAATATGATGAGAGAGATAATATTTGTTTATCTCAAGGTGTCTAACTTGTCAACGAGTTAAAGCGAGCAGCATCAAGTACCAAAAGGTCCATTGCAACCACTTGAAAATCCGGAATGGAAGTGGGAGCACATTACCATGGATTTCATTCTGGGTCTTCCTAAGGTTTCTCAAGGCATAAATGCGATTTGGGTCATTGTTGATAGATTGACCAAGTCCGCTCATTTCTTACCGACACGAGAAACTTATACACTTGAACGTCTTGCTTCGTATGTACATAAACGAGATTGTAAAGACTGCATGGTATCTTGCCGCAGTATCCATAGTTTTCGATCGAGACCCAAGATTCACTTCACGATTTTGGGTTAGTTTGCAAAAAGCTATGGGCACAGACTTACGATTTAGCTCTAAGCATATCATCCTCAGACGGACCAGACGATCGGAGGGACTATTCAAACTCTTGAAGATCTATTAAGACTCGTGGTCCTTGATTTCAAGGGAAGTTGGGACAAGTTCTTACCATTGGTGGAGTTTTCCTACAACAACAGTTATCAAGCAGAAGTATTGGCATGGCTCCATTCAAGCGTTGTATGGAAGAAAGTGTCGTTCTCCGATTATCTTTGGGATGAGGTGGGTGAAGCAACGTTGTTGGGACCGGAGTTGGTATGTATGACTACGGAAAAGATTCAAACGATCGACAACGATAAAAACCTCACAAAATCGATTAAAAGAGTTATCTTGATCTTCATCGAAAGGGCGTGGATTTCGATATAGGAGATCATGTGTTGTTAAGAGTTGCTCTATGGAAAGGAGTTACAAGATTTGGAAAGAGAGGAAAACTCAATCCTCGATTCAACGGTCCATTTTAATCCTCGATCGAGTAGGGCGTGGCCTATAGACTCGCTTTTACCGCTTAAGTATGTCTCGTGTTCATAACGTTTTTCACATATCCATATTACGTAAATATGTGAAAGACCCGAACCACATTATTGAGTTAGAACCGGACGAAATAGCGGAAGATTTGACGTATGAAGAGGTTCTGTTCAAATCTTGGATAAGAAGGAACATATTCTACGCTCAAGGTTATACCTCAAGTCAAAGTTTTGTGGAGGAACCACGATGTTGAGGAAATGACTTGGGAGTTAGAATCGAAATGAAATCAAGGTATCCTTACCTCTTGACATACCAGTCGTACCTAATTTCGAGAGGCGAAATTTCATAAGAAGGGAGGTTGTAAGACCCCAACTTTTATAAATAAAGATGAATTTTCTATAAATATTATTTTGAATATTATGGAATAAATTTGATATAATGTTATAGTTGTAGGTAATATTTATAAATTTTGCAAAGTAAGCAAGTTGTTATAAAATATTAGTTTAATTAGGGAATATTCTTTTTGTCGGGGAAATATTCGATACGACGGCTACCAAGCATTAAGTGGACCCCTAACGGAAGTATTGTCGTAGTTAGAAAAGCGACAAAATTATCTTTCTATAAAAATAACGGCAGAGGTGTTACAATTAAAGCGTTGAACTACCCGGTAGTAAAAAACACGATAATGGCGTAGTTGTATAAGAGTAGCACACGATATTGATTATTAATGCTTACGTGAGAAGTCACTCGGTATGCTCAATTATTACTACTGAGAATCACGATCATATCTCTTATTTTATTGATTCAATTATTGTCACAAGATATCATCGTATAATATGTTATAGTATTAAATCAATAATTGAGACGACAAGTTATAAATGATTAATAATTGTTGAAAGATTAAATATGTGTTGATTAAAAATAAAATGATTTGCGGTAATATTTATTCAATCCTTGATGTATATAAAGAGTCTGTTATGAGACGTTTGTGGTAAGTTTGATTATTTTATGGGGGGCCCATATGTCATCATCTAAGAGTCTCTTCGTCAATAGTAATTACCTTCGTCAATAGTAATTACCTTTGTGAATAGTTGTGACGCCCCTTAGGGTATATCAAAGGGTATGCTTGGGTATAATAAGTTGTACATGGAGATAATGTATGATCAATAAAGAATCTACCACTTCTATTAAAAGAAGAGAAATGTCCTATGTGATTCGATAAATGACAACCCAGTAGTCCTTGTGTTAGGTTTGTAATATTCTATAACGCAATCAAATTGCATAAATTAAGCGGAAGAGAGATAAAATCAGAGTTTAAAAATTTTTACAAACCATATACCCGGATCACCCTTTATGCACAATTATTAATTAAACGAAAAGATAAAGAATAAAATCATACCCTTGAAGATCGAGCTTCCTCAGGTACAAGTTCACCTCCAATCCTTTTCGCGTTCAACTTGAATCCACCGGGTTTGGTTCCTTCCTTTGATCAACGTTAGCCACCCGTGTGTTTGGCCTCTGGGGTGATCCACCAAGGAAGAAAAGGAATTCAAGAAGATGGGTATTTGGCTCAAACCCTAGTTTTCTATCTCTATAGAAAAGAACGTACTCTCAAACAAATTGGAATTATGTCATTTTTTTTGTAAAGTCAACAACCCCCACCCATAATAAGACTCCTCTTATTTATAGATGTAAGCAACCACCTTAACAATTAAGGAATTGGGTTTTATTTAATTAATTAAATTCTTTTAATTAATTAAGCTCCCTAATCTTATTAGGGATAATTAATTAAACTCCTTTAACTAATTTTCCTCCTAATCCTATTAGGAATAAATGAGAGTACTTATATTAAATTAATTCCTAAACTCTTTTAGAAATTAAAATAATAATAATTGTAATAATATTAATAAGACTCCTCTTATTAATTTATATTTAATATTTCTAAAATATTAAATAATAAATATTAAGCTATTTAATTTATTCTATCACCATAGATTAAATTAAATATACTTAAATATATTATTACGATTATGCCATTAACTTCTTAAATAATTATTCTTCCTTTTATGGTGTGACCCTTTAGGTTCTCCTACAAAGAACGTATGTACCAATCTATCCGGATTCACTAATCCCCAATTTAGTAATCCAACGATTGGGAACTATTTTAGTTTTAAGCTTTCTAAGAATTTAGATCTCATTAGAATGATCATCATCATTATTCTAAAAGCATTGCTTAAAACTATGGGTTTATCACATATTATAAAACAGCATCATGTAGATAATTAAAAGCCTTTAATAAATTAATACTTTTTATTAATAAATGAATAAGATTGTTATAAAGTATATGCTTTATCATCAAACATGATTGGCTTGTGTGCATACTACTTTCAATCTCCCACTTGCACTAAAGCCAATCGTCATGGTAACTCATACTCTTCTTCTCTAAGTGACGATTATCCTGCTGTTGGATAAGCTTTAGTTAATGGATATGTAATGTTGTTCATGAGAGTCCACTATCTCTATAGTGATTTCCCATCTTTCAATGATTCTAATAATCAAATGAAAATGCCTGACACATGTTTAGATCCAAGATGAGACTTAGGAACTATTCCTAGTTCGTAATAAACTTTAATCCAAACAATAAACTTGCGACTTCATTTATAGCTATATACTTTGTCTTTATCACTAAACCAAAGAACTCTTTCTTTGTTTTGGAACCTTTTCAATTCAACTTCGCACCTTGTTCAAGATAACGCTTTACCTTAAAGTGGATTTTACGTCATCTTGGTTTATCTCGAAAAACTTGAGTGCATTAAGCCCTCTAGTTTTAATTTAGACCCACCATGAATATGATCACATCCTTAGTGCTTGGGTTAAGCACTTTAAGATGTTTTTCACGACTCATAGTGAACTTCTCCATAATATGGTGATCAACATCGGTCTCGTATATTTCATTGCATACATGATTGTCACTCATGCGACCTCTCTTTCGAGGAGTCTGTGGGGACTATTAAGAGATAGACTCCATAGCTCATCGACATGAGACATCTCTTGGAGTTTGTCATGCTAAATGACTTTAGCATCAAATGAATATACATTCCTTGGGTTAAGTCGAGCATCCTCTTGTATCTCATCTATATAGATTTTATCCCCAATTAAGATACTCTTCCCAAACCATTCATGGAGGAATGTTTAGACAACTTTATCTTTCTTGATTGTAGCATTGGTATGTAATTCCTCATCCAGTAGTATATCAACATATAATACTAGAAATTTCAAGACGCCGACTTCGACCCTTTTGTACACTAAAACTCTTACCTCATCGTATGTAACTCGGATCATCATCTTACATGATCGTACCTCATCATCATCATCCATGATGAATCCATACCTCTAGGTATCTTGATCTTATTTCGATTTATGATTCAGGTTGTGGTACAATAGGTACATCTATAGGTTCCTCTTATTTGACTTATAGTGTTTTGTGGTTCTTGAACTCTTCAAGATCTATTATCCTCCCACTAGCCGCTTCAATGATAAACACCTTTATCTTAGAAGGGCGGTGTTTCATAACAAACACGTTTTGCTAAGTAGGATTATAGAACATATACCCTAAACTTACTTTAGGATGTCCCATAAATCTACACTTGTCAAATCTTGTCCCAAGCTTATCTTTTGAAACCTTTTCACATAAGTTGGACAACCCCTTATCTTAACATACTTAAGATTAGGAATCCTCCACATCCATAACTTTTATGGAGTCTTGGGGAATTCGGATTTTTAGGTTACCTTTAAAAGTAGATATCTGACCATTTTCTAGGACATGACCCTGAAGAATCTTTGGAATGTCGGTAAAATCATTATGGACCGCACCATGTCCAACAAGGTACGATTTTTCCTTTCAGATACATCAATCAATTATTACGTATCATGAGGTGTCCATTATGAGAAAAACCATTTGAGATGATCTAGAAACTTATTGCACAAGTATTTATTCCTTGATCTAATCAAAGAGTCTTAATACTTTGCAAATTTGTTTCACTTTTGAATTCTTTGAACCTTTCAAATAATTCACACTTGTATTTCAGCAAATACACACATTCAACTCTTTGAATGATCATCTCCTTTTCTTATACTAATTTGTTCAATATTCAAAATTATTTTCATGTAAGTCAAGTATACAAAATTTATTAAGTAATATTCCAGTTCTATACAAAACATTATTATTATAAATAGAACAACAATTGTTCTTAATTATAATACCAAAAATTTTATTGTCCAACAATAAAATAGAAATAATATTTCTAACAAGAATTGGAATACAATAACAACTTATTGACTTAATAGATTTGCCCGTAGGGATTGCTAAACTATAAGTTTCTATAGCTAATGCAGCAACCTTTGCTTCATTTTCCACACATAGGATTACTTATCTTGTTTAACTTTCTACTTCTTCTTGGTCCCTTCATAAATCTATATTTATGATAACCAAAGTCGGTATCCAATACCCAAGTAGAACCTTGACTTAAAGAAAAATTTATTTCAATCATGAACAAAAAGCGTATTATGTAGAAACTTCACTAAGCTTCTTTGGTTAGCCTCTGCAAGATGCTTCTTCTTGGTTTCTTTCCAAAGTGTCGAAGCTTATTGCATTGGAAGCAAACTCCTTTCTTTATCCGTATCGGTTTTGTTCTTATTATCCTTTGTTTATGCCTTTCTATTTACCTTCTTTGAATCGTTCTTCTTTTGAGAAGATCCTTTGGCCCCTACCGGTAAGACTTGATCTTTCTTGGTTGGAAAGTGACTCTCAACATTTTTCAATATGTTAAGCAAATCGGTGAGGTGATATCTAGCTTGTTCATATGAAAATTCACAACAATTGTGAAAGGAGTCAGAAGAGTGAGTGCAAGATCAAATCTTGGCTCATCTCTCCATCCATGACAAAACTTCGTTGTCCTAATTGATCAATCAAATTGATAATGTTAAGGACTTTTATCATCATTGTAGTGTCATCTGGTCATTCTAGATCGGAAGAGCTCCTTAGATATCTCGATATCTATCGGTCTACTTTCTCACCATCAACTTCTTGATGTGCGGGGAATATAGTAGGAGCATCCATAGTTTCATCTTGACGTGAAGCTCGTTACTTATGGATGCGAGCATGATGCATTGAGCCAACTGTGCATCATCTTGGCACTTTCTAAAAGTAGCAATCTCTTCCTCAGAGGCATTGTCTGCAACCATTGCAGGGATATACGTATTAAGGACATAAGATAACTTTTCAGCCATGAGAACTATTCTCAAATTCCTTAACCAATCCTTTTAATCCGGTCGGTTAATTTAGCATCTAATATGCTAACCCAAGATGATAGTAATTTTAGACATTGTAAAATTTCGTAAATGAATTTATAATTAACAACATTTTAACATACATTCTTTTATTAATTACCAAAATAAATTAGGTCTTGTTTTAAATTGGTATCTCCACTATTTTCTTCAAACTATATTACCCTCATGTATATAGTTCGGCAAAATCTAATTAAAGATTTCTAGTGAGAATAAGGATCCCATTTCAAATGTATATAGCCTTGTGGTGACACAACAAACTATATATAAATAAATAGGTAGACAACTTTTGTCAATTACATCAACTATGCAACTCCTTTTCTTTTTGCCTCTTAGATTATTTTGATCAGTGGTGGCACATCCAGAATCAAAATTATCCAAGTTAAGTCCGACCTAGCACTCCATATATTCAAAAGAAAAATATCATCCTTGTGGTGACACAACAAAACAATATTGTTCAATTTTCTTTATAAGCATCAAATGTGATAAATTAACATCTTAAATACTTAATACTTGCCTTGTGGTGACACAACAAACTCATATTAAATATTTAATACTCTATTAATTTTATCATGCTAGAAAGGCGACGTTCGATATTCCAAATATCTTTGAGCGCTTAGGACTTAATATAAAAATTGAGGGTTTGTTATTAATTTGTCTCATCTTGTTTAAGTAGCATTTTACATATATATATATATAAAATACACGTCGTATTAATGAACATGCGAAGCATGTTTGCATAATATATAATATATATAGTATAAGCATGCATATATAGAATACTATATTCTACCCGGATTGATTATGGACTTTTATTCTAGTTTGGTTCACTAGAGCCACCAAGTGAACCAAAAGGTTGGCTCTAGGGTGCAAAAGAAATAATATTTAAATATAACTATTACATTTAAACTCGGGCTCCATTACAAAGCGGGTCTTCAAGCGCTCCTTGCCCTTGATCTCCAATTTTTCAAAATTAATTCTAACTATTCCTATTACAAAACTATTTAAAATAAATAGAAACCTTGATCGTGATCGAGGGAAGTACATAGGAGGAGATAGAATTTACATTAAGAAAAATTAGAGAAGGCAATCTGCAGACCCCATTTAATAAAACCCATACATTCATGCATCCAACTAAAATAAAATCCAATCACATTGGTCGATAGTCCATAATCAATCCCATTTATTATCATACAAATCATCATATGCATCAATAAATAACATTCATCGGATGAATAATAAACATTTAATATATATATTGATATCATTTAATGGGCAAATTTAGTTAGTATAAAATCTATTTTTGAATTAAAATAAACTCCTTTATTTCAATCCAAATTTAAATCAAAATAAAACTATTTTATTTTAATTTATCCAATTTTGAATAAAATAAACTATTTTATTTTAATCAAATAAACTCCTTTTATTTTGAATAATATGAAATCTTTATTTCATATTTAAATAAACTCCTTTATTGGATGGAAAAGGTGATTCTTTTCCTATTCACAAATAAACTCTTTTATTTTGAATAATATGAAATCTTATTTCATATCTAAATAAACTCCTTTATTTAAGGAAAAAAAATAGAATCCAATTTCAACTCCAATTAGTTAGCATGGAATCCAATTCCAACTCTAATTATTTAGCATGAAATTCAATTTTAAAATTAAAATAAACCTTATATTTTAATATTAAAATAAACCTTTTATTTTAATTATAAAATAATTAAGAATAATATATATATATATATAACTATTATATATATATAATATACCCGAATATATATATATATATATATATATATATATATATATATATATATATATATAACCGCATACCTTCTACTAAAAAAAAGAAAGCACGTGGCCATCCTTGATTATCAAAAAAAAAACGGCTCCCCTTTAAATAGATTTTCGTGCACTATTAAAGAAACTTGCTGCTGTTGCATTAAATATATATATATATATAGAATCCGTTCAATTCATATATATATAAAACCTATTTACAAGTTCCTGGGCAAAAATCTTTCACGTGGGCCACCCACCAATTTTGAATCGAAGCGATACCACTTTTAACGAACAATAAAAGCCATGCCAAAAAAAAAAAGAATTTGATTTTTTTTTTTTTTTTAAAATTTTATACCATAAAATTATGCACAATTAAATTGTTCTAAACACATATCAATATACATATCAAATTAAAATAATTAATAATTCGCATAAAGGTTTGGCTCTCGATGCCTTTATTAGTTTGTAATATTCTGTAACCGCAATCAAATTGCATAAATTAAAGTGAAGCGAGATAAAATCGAGTTTAAAAATTTTTACAAACCATATACCGGATCATCCTTTATGCACAATTATTAATTAAGCGAAAAAGATAAAGAATAAAATCATACCCTTGAAGATCGAGCTTTCTCAGTACAAGTTCACCTTCAATCCTTTTCGCGTTCAACTTGAATCCATAGGGTTTGGTTCCTTCCTTTGATCAGCGTTAGCCACCCATGTGTTTGGCCTCAGAGGTGATCCACCGAGGAAGAAAAGGAATTCAAGAAGATGGGTATTTGGCTCGAAACCCTAGTTTTCTATCTACATAGAAAAAAGCGTCTCTCTAACAAATTGGAATTATGTCATTTTTTGTAAAGTCAACAACCCCACCCACCCATAATAAGACCTCTTATTTATAGATGATGGGCAACCCACCTTAACAATTAAGGAATTGGGTTTTATTTAATTAATTAAATTCTTTTAATTAATTAAGCTCCCTAATCTTATTAGGGATAATTAATTAAACTCCTTTAACTAATTTTTCCTCCTAATCCTATTAGGAATAAATGAAGTACTTATATTAAATTAATTCCTAAACTCTTTTAGAAATTAAAATAATAATAATTGTAATAATATTAATAAGACTCCTCTTATTAATTTATATTTAATATTTCTAAAATATTAAATAATAAATATTAAGCTATTTAATTTATTCTATCACCATAGATTAAATTAAATATACTTAATATATTATTACGATTATGCCATTAACTTCTTAAATAATTATTCTTCCTTTTATGGTGTGACCCTTTAGGTTCTCCATATTAAACCGGTTGTGAATAAATCAATTAGAACAATTCTAATCTTATTTAAATAAATAAATTAAACAACTAATTTATTTAAATAAATAATATTTATTCTACAATAGGGATAAGCCTCCCTAGCGATCAACGACTTTCCAGATAATATAGATTTCAACATTAATCATTAAAGAACCTTTGAGTAAATAGTTACCGTACAATTCAATCCTTCCACCATACAATGTCCCAATTAAATATAAGACATGGAATTCTTTGTCGAGTCTTATTTTATTTAATTATATGTATTTCGACTCTTAAATGCACAACTCCAAATAATGTAAATTAGAAACTCCTTTCTAATTTCATTCTGCCTTGGCCAAGGACTACTAGGTTGTCATTTATCGAATCACATAGGACATTTCTCTTCTTTTATTAGAAGTGGTAGATTCTTTATTGATCATACATTATTTCCATGTACAACTTATTATACCCAAGCATATCCTTTGATATACCCTAAGGGTCTTAAGGAATAAGTCAAAGTATAACTCATCATACACAAGATACTATGATGATCTCAAGTCCAAGGATTACTTGACTTACTATCACTACAGAATTCTATTGATGGTAAGTAAAACTCCATTAGGTATTCCTTAGCGAGCCACGTTCAAAGTGAAATTATTCTCTAATAAGCACCTACATACTTGCTTTAGTGTCTCCACACAAATGATCATGAGATCAATCATCCTCATCCAATCGATGAGTTAACGACGTATGTACCAATCTATCCGGATTCACTAATCCCGAATTTAGTAATCCAACGATTGGGAACTATTTTAGTTTTAAGCTTTCTAAGAATTTAGATCTCATTAGAATGATCATCATCATTATTCTAAAAGCATTGCTTAAAACTATGGGTTTATCACATATTATAAAAACAACATCGTGTAGATAATTAAAAGCCTTTAATAAATTAATACTTTTTATTAATAAATGAATAAGATTGTTACAAAGTATATGCTTTATCATCAAACATGATTGCTTGTGTGCATACTACTTTCACCTTGGTTAAAGCAGAATGAAATTAGAAAGGAGTTTCTAATTTGCATTATTTGGAGTTGTGCATTTAAGAGTCGAAATACATATAATTAAATAAAATAAGACTTGACAGTAATTTCATGTCTTATATTTAATTGGGACATTGTATAGTGAAAGGATTGAATTATGCAGAATGGCTGACGCCCCCAAAATAGGTATACACAACACCCATTACGAGTCGCCAAATACATGGTACAAGAAGCAAACTACAACTTCAATAATACAAATGTAGGTGTGAAATACGACAATATATCTTGTGAGTTTAAATATAAATATTATCTTCTAGACAATATCTATACTCAAATAAATCCTCATCACATTTATTGATACATTATTTTACAAAATGGTGAGGACTACTAAACAACTCTCTCTAGAACCTTCATTCCATACCCACTAAGCTAGTACTCGCTACATTCTCGCCTCACGAGAAGAAAAATGGAACAACAAGGAAAAGGGTGAGCTCAACTAGCCCGATAAAGAATGTTATGACTAAGATAATATACAACAAATTATCGTTAGTCTCCAGCGAGAAAAAATCGATAGAATACAATAGACAACAAGTTTCGAGATCAATATTCGCGCGTGAAATAATAATTCATAGAAGAGTTACGTAGAGAATGAAATCTACTATAATCTATGAATTTAACGATCCATCATCAATATTTTATCCTGTAACATCAATCAATATTCATCTCAAATCAAATATTCATCTTTGCACTTCTGAGCCAAAGATATTCATCAATCCAGTCATGTTCATCTCAACACTGTTCATCTTTGCAC
The DNA here is from genome assembly GCA_020205615.1 of Panax quinquefolius. Lineage (NCBI taxonomy): Eukaryota > Viridiplantae > Streptophyta > Magnoliopsida > Apiales > Araliaceae > Panax > Panax quinquefolius. Next base: position 20,367,112 of record CM035156.1, read on the forward strand.
TAAAGGCCAAAGATATTCATCGATCGGTCATGTTCATTTAAACACACGCTCATCTTTTTTGCACTACACAGCCAAAGATATTCTTCAGAAATCATTCATCTTTACACTACGGGCCAAAGATATTCAATAATATCATCATTTAAGGCGAGGATGATGAAAAATATTTTTAAAGAAACGAATCCGATTGAAACAAAATGACAAGGATTAAGGATTAAGGATTAGTACTTTGTTTTATCCATGTCCAACAATACCTCAAAAAAATAATCATAGTGGTGTAAAATTCAAGAATGATCAAAACATGGATACAATCAAAGCTAGTATCCAAAATAGATATTTTGGACGAAAAGAAGAAATTTTATTTTTGATTGAATAGTCAGATATCGTGAATAGTCTTCAGTATCGTGAATAGTCTTGAGTATCGTGAATAGTAATTGAGACACCAAAAGATAGAAATTCTAAAAAAAATATTTTCACGCTTCATGAATAGTACTACGTGAATAGTAACTTCGTGAATAGTAACTCATGAATAGTAACTCGTGAATAGTAACTCATGAATAGTAACCCCGAGCATGAAAAAGTTCCAAATTTGATAAAACTTGGATCAACATTTCAAAGATAATGATATTGAAGAAATAATATCATTACTGAAAAAAATAATATCCCTTACCTCAAAGAATCGATGACTTCGGAAGGAAAGGTCGGAAGTGATCTTGAATGAAACTTATCTTGAACAAACAACTCTCAAAGTATCTAAATACTCACAAAATACGCAATAATAATATAGAGAGAAGAGAAAACTTTGTTTACGGTGTGATTTTCAATTCTAACTTAGCCCTCTATTTATAGGAAAATGTTAGCATGCTAAAAGCGAGACTTGACACTTTTTACACGATGGCTTTACCGCTACTATTGCCACCCACCACATTTGAAATAAAATTCAGCACATTTCTTCACCAACCACAAGTGGGGCCCACTCAATTCTAAATTTTCCATCAAAATCAATTATAAACCTAATTTAGAGATCCGACACCTCTTAAAATTCACAACAAATCATTCGTGCATTTTAACGGTTCAAAATTTGTGGACATATACTCAACTTATGTATGTATAACATACCCAAAAATTACCACAATCCAACGGTCGGATTAAAAATTATAACCCATAATATATCTCAAAACCCACGATTTGATTTTAACACCTCAATCAGATAAAATCTTGATAAAACACCTCAACATTAATTCCTTCATTAATAACCACATAAATAAATCCATCATTTATATTCATATAAAATAAATATTCCTTTATCATATGAATCAATAATTAATTATTCACAAATAATATTACGAGAATCACAATTATAACCAAAGTAGTTCGAGGAAGAGGGGCTTTCAATAAGGATCTCTCTCTTCTTGGTATGATTAGGTGACCAAACCTCTCCTTAGATGCGAGAACTTTTCTAGACTTTGCCAATAATGTTATCTAATAATATTATTCAAATAATATGAATTATTGATCCGATAATGGGAAATATCATGCGGTGACAATTATTGAACAATGATAATATAAAATATCAATTATTGAATCAATAAAATAAAATATTGAGCGGTAACTCATTGTGAAAATTATTGAGTAGTGCCTTCTTACGTAAGGATCAATAATTCAACAATACATGCAATACCAGGTGTGCTTCTTTGTGCAACCACGCCGTACATTGTATTTTAACCCCGGGTATTCCAATGATCTTAACGGTAATAACAACTACGCCGTTATTTTTAACCAACTTATATTTGTCGTTTTCCTCATCCAATCGCTTTCAGTTATGGGGCCCACACATGGTCGCTGCTTGGTTATACGAATATTCAAACAAAGTCAATATTCCACGACCAAACGAATATTCTACAAACGATCTGAATATTCACGACCAAACGAATATTCACAAACAAAATGAATATTTTATAACCACTTGCTTATTTTGAAATATTTGCGTATTTAACCCTTAACTATCCACATTAATCAAATCAACCCTTACTATTTCAAAATAATAAATAAAGGAAATTCCTTTTATTTAAAAATTTGAGGTCTTACAACCTCCTCCTTATGAAATTTCGTCCTCGAAATTGGCGTACGATACTGGTGTTTGAAAAGGTGAGGATACCTCGCTTTCATTTCCGTTTCAATTCCTGGTCATTTCCTCTCATAGCATGATTCCTCCACAAAACTTTAACTTGTGGTATGACCTTTCTTGGCGTGGGGACATGCTCCTTCCTATCCAAGATCTTGGCGGTACCTCCTCATACGTTAAGTCTTGGCTATCTCGTCGGTTCTAACTTCGATAACGTGTTTGGGTCGTGTATTTATCGTAACATCGTGAAAAACGTTATGAACACGCGTCATACTTGGTGGTAAAAGCGAGTCTATAGGCCACAGTTCCTATTCGATCGAGAATTTCAAATGGATTAATAAATCGAAGGTTTGAGCTTTCCTCACCTCACCGATTCTCGCTTTTAAAATAACAACTTCTTGCACCTCCTTCTTCAAATTCATCGGCTCGATTGTGTGGCTTGAGCGACTTTAACTTTATCGATTAAAGTCGATTATACTCGTATATCATCACGTGCTCAGTATATCATCACGTGGGTACCTAGAGTTTTCATCTCCATCTCTATTATTTGTATATTATCTGAAATTAGTCTTTGACAACATCGTACTTTCGTACTTGTATACGATCTTCTACTCAACACGTCACCTACCACGTTCGCTTTTCGAGGATGGCATGGTCGAGAACATGTCTTTGAAATGAGTCTCTCTTGAGTTCTTCAAGCTCTTCCCACATTCCTTGCTCCATTCGAATTTTGTATCTCTACGAGTCATTTGCGATAATGAAATAGCGATTCGAGAATATCCTTCAACGAATCTCCGATAATAACCAACTAAGCCTGAAAGCTACGTATTTCGATTCATCGACTTAGGTTGCTCTCAAGCGTGACTCATATCCCAATCTTGGATAGTACGTCACAATGACACCTATCGAGTTTACTATCGCACGAATATGGCGTCTCCTAGAGAGTGCGGCAGGTGAATTTCCACAAAGGAAGTCACAAGATAAAGGCTCGGTACCAAATTTATAGTTGAATTTTTAACTCACGAAGTTCAATAGAGCCATTCGATATGAGATTTTAGAAATGAGTTTTTTCTCTAGGGTTCAAAGTCGATACAAAATTTAATATCGAGCTTTGGGAGTAAGCCGAAATTCTTGAAATACATCGGGAAAAATCAATAACAACAGGAATATTATTCAAATCGGCGTGTCTTTATTCAAATCCATAACATGGACTAAGAAAACTTGACATCAAGTAATAAGCGAATGACTTCATGGCTTGATATGAAAATGTTTGATTACAATGGTTTGATTGCTTGAATTGAATAATGAGGTTGCTTAGGAATATGAAAACTAACAACCTTACAAAAGCAATCAATTTGGCATGATGAGTAGTTAACCTTAAAATCACATCAAAAGCAAATATCTCTATAGAAATAAGGTTAACGGTAATGTGATAGTGCCAACTGAATCAAACAAGATTTCTAAACAACAGATGTAATGAAAGTTTCTCTAACGGATTCTCCATAAATAGGTCAAAGTCTAATTTCTCCGTAGTCAAGTTCAAACGTTGTTGGTAAGCAAGAGAGATAAAAGAATGGGTAGAAACCGGTATCTAGTAAGGTATAAACTTCGCAAGAATTTATAATTAACTAACCTGTGCTAACCGTTAAGGTTCCTCTCATTTTTGGAAGTCCACGACAAACGCTTCTTCGAAGCAGATTGACTTTGACTTTTACGGGACATCCTTTTTGAGTCACCATTCACATTTGGACTGGGTTTCGATATCGTACAATCTCGAAAGCGATATGTCCTTCTTTTCCACAATTATAGCATACCTTGGAAGGCTTTGAGCAGTTTGACCTTATATGTCCTCCCTCCACATCTGTAGCATCTAGCTGGCGATCGTTCTCTTCCCTAGAATTTGTTGATGGTGCTTTGATGTTCTTTCATTGACGCGTCTTCCGTCATCGTTAAATCTTCTCTTTTAGATTGGACATCTCTTTCCATAATATCAACGCAGCGTCGATGCGACTTTTACCCATGCATCACTCATTCTCACTCGTTCGATTATTTCTTCTTTCATTTCAGATTCCAAACTTTATCATCTTATACTCGCCAAAGAGTGCTTGATTCGACATCACGTATCGGGTAACCTGAGCTTGAATCGTTGCATCCTTTTGCTCCACGATCGCTGCAATTCTTTGCTTTGCTCTTCTAACTCATGAATACGATTTTGCAATTCTATATTTCGATCATAAAATACCTCTAATAAACTCTCTTGGTACCTCTTCTTCCTCTTCTTCCTCACTCTCAGCTTTTATTACCTCTGCGATTATCTAAGGTGCAACTATCAATTCTTCACTCACCACATGGATATCTCTAATTCCTTCTTCGCTCGACATCACATTATCACGGTTGGCGATTAGAGGTGTCTCCACGATCTCATTCACTCCATTGTTAACGTTCTCAAGTGACCATTCTAAAAAAACTATCATAAAACAAAGGTTAATTAAATAAATTAACAAATCACATAATACCCCTATAATATGACCAACCAACAAATAAGCTTAGGTAGGACACTTTAGCGAAGGATTTACTCGTCTCTCCCTCCTAGTTCTATTCCCGATCTCATGGGAGATCATATCCTAAGCTCGATATTAATTGTGGCGCCCCAAAATAGGTATACACAACACCCATTACGAGTCGCCAAATACATGGTACAAGAAGCAAACTACAACTTCAATAATACAAATGTCGTGTGAAATACGACAATATATCTTAATGAGTTTAAATATAAATATTATCTTACAGACAATATCTATACTCAAATAAATCCTCATCACATTTATTGATACATTATTTTACAAAATGGTGAGGACTACTAAACAACTCTCTCTAGAACCTTCATTCCATACCCCCACTAGTACTCATTTACATTCTCGCCTCACGAGAAGAAAAATGGAACAACAAGGAAAAGGGTGAGCTCAACTAGCCCAATAAAGAATGTTATGACTAAGATAATATACAACAAATTATCGTTAGTCTCCAACGAGGAAAAATCGATAGAATACAATGACAACAAGTTTCGGATCAATATTCGCACGTGAAATAATAATTCATAGAAGAGTTACGTAGAGAATGAAATCTACTATAATCTATGAATTTAAATATCCATCATCAATATTTTATCCTCGTAACATCAATCGATATTCATCTCAAATCAAATATTCATCTTTGCACTTCTGGGCCAAAGATATTCATCAATCGGTCATATTCATCTCAACACTGTTCATCTTTGCACTAAAGGCCAAAGATATTCATCGATCGATCGTATTCATTTAAACACTGCTCATCTTTGCAGCACTACAGGGCCAAAGATATTCTTCAGAAATCATTCATCTTTTACTACTTCTGAGGCCAAAGATATTCAATAATATCATCATTTAAGACCGAGGATGATGAAAAATATTTTAAAGAACGAATCCGGTGAAACAAAATGACAAGGATTAAGGATTAAGGATTAGTACTTTGTTTTATCCATGTCCAACAATACCTCAAAAATAATCATAGTGGTGTAAAATTCAAGAATGATCAAAACATGGATACAATCAAAGTTTAGTATCCAAAATAGATATTTTGGACTAAAAGAAGAAATTTTATTTTTGGTAATTGAATAGTCGTGAATATCGTGAATAGTCTTAGTATCGTGAATAGTGCCAGATATCGTGAATAGTAATTAGACACCAAAAGATAGAAATTCTACAAAAAAAATATTTTCACGCTTCATGAATAGTACTCGTGAATAGTAACTTCGTGAATAGTAACTCATGAATAGTAACTTCGTGAATAGTAACTCATGAATAGTAACCCAGACATGAAAAAGTTCCAAATTTGATAAAAACTTGATCAACATTTCAAAGATAATGATATTGAAGAAATAATATCATTACGAAAAAAATAATATCCCTTACCTCAAAGAATCAAATTGCCGGAAGGAAAGGTGGAAGTGATCTTTGAATGAAACTTATCTTTGACAACAACTCTCAAAGTATCTAAATACTCACAAAATCGCTCAATAATATAGAGAGAAAGAGAAAACTTTGTTTTTGGTGTGATTTTCAATTCTAACTTAGCCCTCTATTTATAGGAAAATGTTAGCCGTACCAAAGCGGACTTTGACCTGCTTACACGATGGCTTTACTCGCTACTATTGCCACCCACCACATTTGAAATAAAATTCAGCACATTTCTTCACCAACCACAAGTGGGGCCCACTCAATTCTAGAATTTTCCATCAAAATCAATTATAAACCTAATTTAGAATCGACACCTCTTAAAATTCACAACAAATCATTCGTGCATTTTAACGGTTCAAAATTTGTGGACATATACTCAACTTATGTATGTATAACATACCCAAAATTACCACAATCCAACGGTCGGATTAAAAATTATAACCCCAATAATATATCTCAAAAACCCACGATTTGATTTTTAACACCTCCAATCAGATAAAATCTTGATAAAACACCTCAACATTAATTCCTTCATTAATAACCACATAAATAAATCCATCATTTATATTCATATAAAATAAATATTCCTTTATCATATGAATCAATAATTAATTATTCACAAATAATATTACGAGAATCACAATTATAATGAGCCGGTAGTTCCAGGGAAGAGGGGGGCTTCCAATAAGGATCTCTCCTTCTTGGCGCAATTAGGTGACCAAACCTCTCCTTAGATGTGAGAACTTTCTAGACATTGCCAATAATGTTATCTAATAATATTATTCAAATAATATGAATTATTGATCGATAATGGGAAATCTTTATAAATGACAATTATTGAACAATGATAATATAAAATATCAACGCAATGAATAAAATAAAATATTGATAAGTAACTACTTTGTGAAAATTATTGAGTAGTGCCTTCTTACGTAAGGATCAATAATTCAACAATCTTTGTGTAATCTGGTATCTTCTTTGTGCGACGCAGCGTATTCATTGTATTTTAACCACCGGTTATTCCAATGATCTACTTGATGTAACAACTACTGTAGTTATTTTTTAACCAACTTATATTTGTCGTTTTCCTCATCCAATCGCTTTCCGTTATGGGGCCCACACACGGTCATGGGTTATGCACGAATATTCCCATAAAGCATTTAATATTCCACGACCAAACGAATATTCCGACAAATCACGAATATTCCACGACCAAACGAATATTCCTAAACAAAAATGAATATTTTATAACCACTTGCTTATTTTGAAATATTTGCGTATTTAACCCTTAACTATCCACATTAATCAAATCAACCCTTACTATTTCAAAATAATAAATAAAGGAAATTCCTTTTTATTTAAAAAATTTGAGGTCTTGAATTAAAGAACTATTTACTCAAAGGTTCTTTTATGATTAATGTTGAAATCAATATTATACGGAAAGTCGTTGATCATTAGGGAGGCTTATCCTATTGTAGAATAAATATTATTTATTTAAATAAATTAATTATTTAATTTATTTATTTAAATAAGATTAGAATTATTTCTAATTGATTTATTCACTAATGGGTTTAATATGGAGAACCAAAAGGGTCACACCATAAAAGGAAGAATAATTATTTAAGAAGTTAATGACATAATCGTAATAATATGTTAAGTATATTTAATTTAATCTATGGTGATAGAATAAATTAAATAGCTTAATATTATTATTTAATATTTTAGAAATATTAAATATAAATTAATAAGAGGAGTCTTATTAATATTATTACAATTATTATTATTTTAATTTCTAAAAGAGTTTAGGAATTAATTTAATATAAGTACTCTCATTTATTCCTAATTGGATTAGGAAGGAAAATTAGTTAAAGGAGTTTAATTAATTATCCCTAATAAGATTAGGGAGCTTAATTAATTAAAAGAATTTAATTAATTAAATAAGACCCAATTCCTTAATTGTTAAGGTGGGTTGCCCACATCTATAAATAAGAGTCTTATTATGGGTGATGTGGTTGTTGACTTTTACAACATACGTAATAATTCCAATAGTTGGGAGAGTACGCCTTTTTCTATACAGATAGGAAAAACTAGGGTTTGAGCCAATACTCCTTCTTCTTGAATCTTTATTATTCCTTGGTGGATCACCTCTAGAGGCCAAACACATGGGTGGCTAACGTTGATCAAAAGAAGGAACCAAACCCGGTGGATTCAAGTTGAACGCGAAAAGGATTGGAGGTGAACTTGTACCTGAGGAAGCTCAGATCTTCAAGGGTATGTTTCTTATTCATCTTTTTCGTTTAATTAATAATTGTGCATAAAGGGTGATCCGGGTTTATGGTTTGTAAAAATTTTAAACTCTGATTTTTACACGTTTCTGCTAATTTTTGCAATTTGATTGCGTTCATGAATATTACAAACCTAACAGTGGCATCAGAGCCAAACCTTTATGCAAATTATTAATTGTTTTGATTTGATATGTATGTTGATATGTGTTTAGAACAATTTATTTGGGCATAATTATGTTGTATAAAATTTATTAAAAAAAAAAAATCGATTAATCTTGTTTTTTTTTTTGATTCACCGAATAATATTGTAAGTTACGATACATGTATTGATTTCCTTTTAAAAAGGGTGTTGTGGCTTTTTATTATATATATATATATATATATATATATATATATATATATATATATATATATATATATATATATATATATTAATGATTCGAAAATCATAGTAAGCATCACCTTAAATGCTCTGATCATGGGGATCTGATTGGATAAGAGTTGTTATTGACCAAGCAAATACTCTTTTACCCATATAAATATATATATTCTACATTGAAATCAAGGATATCATATGAACTTATTATTTTTTTTTGAAGCAACAGAAATCGTAAAATATTATATATATAATATATATTATATTACTAGTAATATTATATATATATATATATAATATTTTAATAATTTATAATTAAAATAAAAAGTTTATTTTAATCTAAAAATAAAAGTTTATTTTAATTTTAAAATTAAATTTCATGCTAACTAATTAGAGTTGGAATTGGATTTCAAGATAACTAATTAGAGTTGAAATTGGATTCTATTTTTCCTTAAATAAAGGAGTTTATTTTGATATGAAATTAGATTTCATATTATTCAAAAAAATAAAAAGGTTTATTTGTGAATAGGAAAAAAGAATCGAGTCTTTCCTTAAATAAAGGAGTTTATTTAGATATGAAATAAGATTTCATATTATTCAAAATAAAGGAGTTTATTTGTGAATAGGAAAAGATAATCAAGTGTTTCCTTTAATAATTTTTTTTCTACATGGAATTGGATTCCATAATTAATTAAAATAAAGGAGTTTATTTTGATTAAAAATTTTGATTAAAATAAAATAGTTTATTTTATTCAAAATTGGATAAATTAAAATAAAATAGTTTTATTTTGATTTAAATTTGGATTAAAATAAAGGAGTTTATTTTGATTCAAAATTAGATTTTATCTTAACTAAATTTGCCCATTAAATGTTTATTATTCATCGGATGAATGTTATTTATTGATGCATATGATGATGTGTATGATAATAAATGGGATTGATTATGGACTATTGACCCAATATGATTGGATTTTATTTTAGTTGGATGCATGAATGTATGGGTTTTATTAAATGGGGTCTCTGCGTGCCTCGTCTTCTCTAATTTTTCTTAATGTAAATTCTATCTCCTCCTATGTACTTTCCTCGATCATGATCAAGGTTTCTAATTATTTTAATTAGTTTTGTAATAGGAATAGTTAGAATTAATTTTGAAAAATTGGAGATCAAGGAAGCAAGGCGCTTGAAGACTGTTTGTAAATGGAGCCGGGTTTAAATGTAATAGTTATATTTAAATATTATTTCTTGCACACTTAGGGGTTTGACCTTTTGGTTCACTTGGTGGCTCTAGTGAACCAAACTAGAATAAAAGTCCATAATCAATCAAGGGTAGAATATAGTATTCTATATATGTGCATGCTTATACTATATATATTATATATTATGCAAACATGCTTCGCATGTTCATTAATATACGACGCGTATTTTATATATATATGTGTAATGCGCTAAACAAGATGAGATAAATTAATAACAAACCCCTCATTTTTTTTTATATTAAGTCCTAAAAAGCGTTCAAAGATATTTGGAATATCGAACGTAAGCGCTCTAGCATGTGATAAAATTAATAGAGTATTAAATATTTAATATGAGTTTGTTGTGTCACCACAAGGCAAGTATTAAGTATTTAAGATGTTAATTTATCACATTTGATGCTATATAAAAAAATTGAACAATATTATTTTGTTCTGTCACCACAAGGATGATATTTTTCTTTTTGAATATATGGAGTGCTAGAGTCGGACTTAACTTGGAAAATTTTGATTCGGATGTGCCACCACTTGATCAAAATAATCTAAGAGGCAAAATAAAAGGAGTTGCATAGTTGATGTAATTGACAAAAGTTGTCTACCTATTTATTTATATATAGTTTGTTGTGTCACCACAAGGCTATATACATTTGAAATGGGATCCTTATTCTCACTAGCAAATCTTTAATTAGATTTTGCTTAGAACTATATAAGTGAGGTAATATAGTTTGAAGAAAATAGTGGGAGATACCAATTTAAAACAAGACCTAATTTATTTTGGTAATTAATAAAAGAATGTATGTTAAAATGTTGTTAATTACAAATTCATTTTAGAATTTTACAATGTCTAAAATTACTATCATCTGCGTAGCATATTAGATGTTAAATTAACTTAGGACCTAATTAAGCGGATTGGTTAAGGAATTTGAGAATAGTTCTCATGGTTGAAAAGTTATCTTATGTCCTTAATCGTATATCCTCAAGAATGGTTGCGAGATAATGCCTCCGAGGAAGACATTGCTACTTTTAGAAAGTGGCGAAGATGATGCTGATTGGCTCAATGCATCATGCTCGCATCTACGAAAGTAACGAGTTGGTGCGTCAACATGAAACTATGGATGCTTCTACTATATTCCCGCACATCAAGTAGTTGATGGTGAGGAAAGTGGGACCGATAGATATCGGATATCTAAGGAGCTCTTCCGATCTAGAATAACCAGGTGACACTACATGATGACGGATAAAAGTCCTTAACATTATCAATTTGATTGATCAATTAGGACAACGAGTTTTGTCATGGATGGAGAGTTGAGCCAAGATTTGATCTTGCACTCACTCCGGACTCCTTTCACAATTGTTATGAATTTTTCATATAAACAAGTTAGATATCGACTTCGTTGATTTGCTTAACATGTTGAAAAATGATGAGAGTCACTTTCCAACCAAGAAAGACCATGTCTTCTTGGTAGGGGCCAAAGGATCTTACGAAAGAAGAGCGATTCAAAGAAGGTAAATAGAAAGGCATAAACAAAGGATAATAAGAACAAAAGCGTCACGGATAACAAAGGAGTTTGCTTTCCTTCGCTATAAGCTGGACCTTTGGAAAGAAAGCGCAAGAAGCATCTTGCAGAGGCTAACCAAAGAAGCTTAGTGAAGTTTGATTCTGATCTGATTTTTTGTTCATGATTGAAATAAATTTTCTTTAAGTCGAGGTTCTACTTGGGTATTGGATATCGACTTTGGTTATCATAAATATAGATTCATGAAGGGACCAAGCGAAGTAGAAAGTTAAACAAAGATAAGTAATCTATGTGTGGAAAATGAAGCAAAGGTTCTTTGCATTAGCTATAGAAACTTATAGTTTAAAGACCGCCTACGGGCAAATCTATTAAGTCGATAAGTTGTTATATTGTATTCCAATTCTTGTTAGAAACATTATTTCCATTTTATTGTTGGACAATAAAATTTTTGGTATTATAATTAAGAACAATTGTTGTTCTATTTATAATAATAATGTTTCGTATAGAAATGAAAGATTACTTAATGGATTTTGTATACTTGACTTACGTGAAAAATTATTTTGTAAATTGAACAAACTAGTATAAGAAAAGGAGATGATCATTCAAAGAGTTGAATGTGTGTATTTGCTGAAATACAAGTGTGAATTATTTGAAAGGTTCAAAGAATTCAAAAGTGAAACAAATTGACAAAGTATTAGGATTCTTTGATCGGATCAAGGAAGGAATACTTGTGCAATAAGTTTCTAGATCATCTCAAATGGTTTTCTCATAATGGACGCCTCTCGATACATAATAATTGATTGATGTATCTGAAAGGAAAAATCGTACCTATTTGAACATGGTGCGATCCATAATGATTTTACCGACATTCTAGTATCCTTACGAGGTCGTATCACAGAAATGGCTGCATATCTACGAAAAGGTAACCTCTAAATCCGGCCCCAAGACTTCATAAAAGTTATGGACAGGGAGGATTCATAATCTTAAGTATGTTAAGATAAGGGGTTGTCCAACTTATGTGAAACGGTTTCAAAGGATAAGCTTAGGACAAGATTTGACAAATACAGATTTGTGGGACATCCTAAAGTAAGTTTAGGGTATATGTTCTATAATTCTACTTAGCAAAAGGTGTTTGTTACTGAAAACACGCCTTCTAAGATAAAGGTGTTTATCATTAAAAGGGGTTAGTGGGAGGATAATAGATCTTGAAGAGTTCAAGAACCACAAAACACTTATAAGTCAAAAAGGAGGAACACCGTAGATGAACCTATTGAACCACAACCGAATCATAAACGGAATAGTCAAGAAGATACCTAGGAGGTATGGATTCATCATGGATGATGATGATGAGGAATGCGCATCATAGAAGATGATGATCCAATTACATACGATGAGGTAAGTGTTGTAGACACTCAGAGAAATGGATTGAAGCAAGTTTCTCAAATATGGAACATTCGTTTTGATGAGGCAATCAAAAGAGTTTGATTTTATCAAAAATAAGAATGAACCTAGTGTGTACAAAAGGGTCAGTGGGAGTATCGTGACATTCATAGTATTATATGTTGATATACTACGGATAAGGAATGACATACCAATTGTAAGACCCCGAATTTTTTTAAATAAAAAGGAATTTCCTTTATTTATTATTTTGAAATAGTAAGGGTTGATTTGATTAATGTGGATAGTTAAGGGTTAAATACACAAATATTTCAAAATAATGAGTGGTTATAAAATATTCATTGTTGTCGGGGAATATTCGTTTGGTGCGTGGAATATTAAATCTTTGTGGGGAATATTAAATGCTGACGAAGTAGAATGATAATATGTGGGCCCCATAACTGGAAAGCGATTGGATGAGGAAAGCGACAAATATAAGTTGGTTAAAAATAACTTGGCGTAGTTATTCACAATTAAAATCATTGGAATACCCGGTGGTTAAAAAAAATCTGATGTCTGGCGTGGTTTGCGATAGATGGCGGTATGCCTGATATTGTTGAATTATTGATCCTTACGTAAGATGGCACTACTCAATAATTTTCCACGGTAATTTCTTATTCGATATTTTATTTTATTGATTGATAATTCTTTGCGTTGATATTTTATATTATTGTTGTTGATAATTGTCCTTTGCATGATATTTCCCATTATCGGATCGATAATTCATATTATTTGAATAATATTATTAGATAACATTATTGGAAATGTCTAGAAAGTTACATACAGGAGAGGTTTGGTCACCTAATTGCGGCGATGAGGAGAGATCCTTATTGGAAAGCCCCTCTTTCACAGGAGCGGCTGGTTGTCATAATTGTGATTACGTAATATTATTTGTGAATAATTAATTATTGATTCATATGATAAGGAAATATTTATTTTATATGAATATAAATGATGGATTTATTTATGTGGTTATTAATGAAGGAATTAATCTTTGAGATGTTTTATTTGTATTTTGTCGGATTGGAGGTATTAAAAGATCAAATCGGTGTTATTATAGCTTTATTGTGTGAGTTATAATATTTAATCCAATAGTTGGATCGTTGTAATTTTTGGATATGTTATACATATATAAGTTGAGTATATGTCCACAAATTTTGAGCGAATTAAAAATGAGCGAATGATTTGTTATAAATTTTAAGAGGTGTTTGATTAGGAAAGTAGGGTTATAATTGATTTTGGTGGAAAATTCTAGAATTGAGTGGACCCCCACTTGTGGTTGGTGAAAAAATGTCTTTGAATTTTATTTCAAATGTGGTGGGTGGCAATAGTAGCGAGTAAAGCCATCGAGTGCTTGAGTCGAAAGTCTGCCTTGGTGGGCTAACATTTTTCTATAAATAGAGGCTAAGTTAGAATTGAAAATCACACGAAACAAGTTTTTCTCTTTTCTCTCTATATTATTGAGCGTATTTTGTGAGTATTTAGATACTTTGAGAGTTCTTTATTGATCAAGTTTCATTGACATCACTTGAGCCTTTCCTTAGAAATCTTGATTCTTTGAGGTAAGGGATATTATTTTTTTTCGTAATGATATTATTTCTTGATATCATTATCTTTGAAATGTTGATCGAGGTTTTTATCAAATTTGGAATTTTTTTCATATCGGGGTTACTATTCATGAGTTCTTATTCACGAGTTCTATTCATGAGTTCTTATTCACTAATTCTTATTCACGAGTACTATTAAGCGTAGGCGTGAAAATATTTTTTTGTGGAATTTCTATCTTTTGGTGTCGGAATTACTATTCACGATATCGGCCTTATTCACGATATCTGAGACTTTATTCACGTATCTGACACTATTCATCGAAAAATAAAATTTCTTCTTTTTCGTCCAAAAATATCTATTTTGGATACTAGCTTTGATTGTATCCATGTTTTGATCATTCTTGAATTTTACACCACTATGATTATTTTTGAGGTATTGTTGGACATGGATAAAACAAAATACGAATCCTTAATCCTTAATCCTTGTCATTTTGTTTCCTTGGATTCGTTTCTTTAAAAATATTTTTCATCATCCTCGGTCTTAAATGATGATATTATTGAATATCTTTGGCTTTGTAGTGCAAAGATGAATGATTTCTGAAGAATATCTTTGGCTGTAGTGCAAAGATGAGCAGGTGTTTAAATGAACATGGATAGGTGATGAATATCTTTGGCCTTTAGTGCAAAGATGAGCAGTGTTGAGATGAACATGACAGATTGATGAATATCTTTGGCTGTAGTGCAAAGATGAATATTTGATTTGAGATGAAAATTGATTGATGTTACGGGGATAAAATATTGATGAATTTATTAAATTCATAGATTATAGTAGATTTCATTCTCTACGTAACTTCTTACATGAATTATTATTTCATTGCGAATATTGATCTGAAACTTGTTGTCTATTGTATTCTATCGATTTTTTTTCCTGTTGGAGACTAACGATAATTTGTTGTATATTATCTTAGTCATAATATTCTTTCTTGGGCTAGTTGAGCTCACCCTTTTCCATGTTGTTCCATTTTTCTTCTCGGGAGGCGAGAATATAGCGAGTCTTAAGTGGGGGTATGGAATGAAGATTCTAGAGAGAGTTGTTTAGTAGTCCTCACCATTTTTGTAAAATAATGAATCAATAATGTGATGAGGATTTATTTGAGTATAGATATTGTCTAGAAGATAATATTTGTATTCAAACTCACGATTTTTCTTGTTGTAATAATAAAGTTGTAGTTGTTTTACGTACCATGTATTTGGCGACTCAGAATGGGTGTTGTGTATACTATTTTGGGGGCGTCGCGGTTAATATCGAGCTTAGGGATATGATCTCTGGCGGAGATCGGGGAATAGAACTAGGAGGAGAGGCGAGTAAATCCTTCGCTAGCTAGTGTGTCCTACATAAGCTTATTTGTTAGTTGGTCGGTATATAGGGATATTATGTGATATATTGATTTCCTTAATTAACCCTTATTTTATGGCGGTATTTGAGAATGTCGATTGAGAATATTAATGATGGAGTAAATGAGACCAAGTGGAGATGCTGTACTCACTCCAGCGAGGAGAGCGCGTGCAACAGTGGCAATGTTCTCTGTGAACAACAACACGGCTGGCGAGATGATGAGCGAGGGAATGTTTAGAAGTTTTTGCGGTTCATGCAAAATCGAAGGCGAGGAGACTTCGTGTTCAAAATATAGGAGGAAATGATAGCAATTCACGGGTGGTCACGACCCAGCGAGTTCAAGAAGTTGGGACCACGAATTTAAGGGAAAGCAGATCCGATTATATGGCGGAAACATGGGTCAAGCAAATTACCAAGATATTCGATGTCTTGGGATGATGCGGAGAACAGAAGGTTCCATTCGCCACCTTTATGTTCCGTGGCGAAGGCGATTCTTTGGTGGGAATCATGAAGCGTACCCATCCACCTTTTCGGCATGTCGTGGGAGAGCGTTTGAAATAGTTCAATGACAAGTACTTCCACGAAAGTATTCGTCGTATGAAGGAAGTGGAGTTTATTAGACTAGAAGCGAGAATAACATGGCGGTTTCCGATCTGAGGCGAAGTTCGCGGAGTTATCGAGTTGCACCTCATTTGGTGGAGAATGAGGAGCGTATTATGGCGGATGTTTAGAGGTTTGAAACCCGACAATACGTCGATATCTCATTTCTCATAAATTTTCTCTCTATTCGAGATGTTGTCAGCGAGGCTCGATTGTTAGGCGAGATAACGAAATACGTTCAATTGAGGGACCATAACGAGGATCATCTGAAGATAGCGATCATCGAATAACGATAACTTGCGGAGAAAAAGAATACGGACAAAGGTGGTAACCACTACGGTGGTAATCGTGGCCATGAAAATAGAAAAGCGAATCGGGAGGAGATTTTAAAAGAGGAGATTTAACAACGACCATGTGAAAGCGCATCGATGCGTGACAATTGGTTCTAAGGGAGGAGAAGCGACCACCGGTCGTATGTTATAAATCACGGGAAGAGGGACATATCGATTCAAAGCGTCCAGCAGTTTAAGGTATGCTATAATTGTGGAAAGGAAGGACATATCGCTTTCGAGAGTTATGCGATATCAAAACCTAGTCCGGTGGAATGGTGACTCAAAAGGATGTCCAAGAAAAGTCAAAGTCAAGCGATTCTGGAAGCGTTTGTCGTGGCCGGTCGAAAATCGAGGAACCCGAACGAAGTTAGCAGGTTAGTTAATTATAAATTCTTGCGAAGTTTATACCTTACTAGATCTGGGGTTCTACCCATTCTTTTATCTCTCTTGTTTTGCGCTCAGCGTTTGAACTTGACTACGGAGAAATTAGACTTTGACTTATTTATGGAGACTCCATTAGGAGAAACTTTCATTACATCCGTTGTTTAAAAATCTTGCTTGATTCGAGGTTGGCACTATCGCATTACACATTAACCTTATTTCTATAGAGATAATTATTTTTTGATGTGATTTTAAGGTTAACTACTCATCATGCCAAAATTGATTGTTTTTCGTAAGGTTGTTAGTTTTCATATTCTAAGCAACTATTATTATTGAATTCAAGCAATCAAACCATTGTAATCAAACATTTTCATATCAAGCCATGAAGTCGATTCGTTTATTACGGATGTCAAGTTTTCTTAGTCCATGTTATGGATTTGAATAAAGACACGTCGATTTGAATAATATTCTTGTTGTTATTGATTTTTCTGGCGTATTCTGAAGAATTTCTTGGCTTACTCCCAAAAGCGATATTAAATTTTGTATCGACTTTGAACCCGGTACAAAACTCATTTCTAAAATCTTATATCGAATGGCTCTATTGAACTTGAGGAGTTAAAAATTCAACTATAGAATTTGGTACTGAGCCTTTATCTTGTGACTTCCTTTGTGGAATTCACTAAGCGGACTCTCTGTAGGGGCGTCATATTAGATGCGATAGTAAAGCGATAGGTGTCATTGTGACGTCTTATCCAAGATTGGGATATGAGTCGCGGTTGAGAACAACCTAAGTCGATAATCGAAATCGTAGCTTTTCAGAAGGCTTAGTTGGTTATTATCGGAGATTCGTTGAAGGATATTCTCGAATCGCTATTCCATTAACGTAGCTAACTCGTAGAGATACAAAATTCGAATGGAGCGAGGAATGTGGGAAGAGCTTGAAGAACTCGAGAGGAGACTCATTTAAACACATGTTACGACCATGCCATCACGGAAAAGCGAGCGTGGTAGGCGGCGTGTTGAGTAGAAGATCGTATATCTGAATCTGAGTACGATATTGTCAAAGACTAATTTCAGTATAATTTACAAATAATAGAGATGGAGATGAAAACTCTAGGTACCCACGTGATGATATCTGAGTATAATCGACTTTAATCGATAAAGTTAAAGTCGCTTTCGAAACCCGCCAGGCCGGGTGATGCGTATGAAGAAGAAAATACAAGAAGGAGCTATTAGGGCGAGAATTGATGAAGAAGGAATACTTGAGTCCACTCTAGACTTTGTGTTGTTCTAACGACTCGATTTGAAGTACAAGATTATGATGGAGGCACACAATACACCATTTGCAATCCATCACGGAAGTACTAAAATGTATCGTGATCTTGACATACATTTTGGTGGAACAATATGAGAGAGAGATTGCAAAGTTTATCTCGATGTGTTTAACTTGTCGGCGTGTAAAGGCGGAGCATCTAGTACCTAAGGGTAAAATTTACAACCACTTGAGATTCCGGAAGGAGTGGGAACACATTACCACAATTTCATTACTAATCTTCCCAAGGTTTCTCAAGGCATAGATGCGATTTGGGTTATTGTTGATAGATTAACCAAATCTACTCATTTCTTCCGAAATCGAGAGACTTATTCCTTGAGCGTCTTTCTCGTATATGCGTAAATGAGATTGTGAGATTGCATGGCATGCCGGTATCCATAGTTTTAGATCGTGACCCAAGATTCACTTCATGATTTTGGGTTAGGTTGTTGAAAAGCTATGAGCGCAATTTCTGATTAGGTTTAGCATACCATCCTCAAGCGGATGGGCAATCGAGAAAGGACTATTCAAACTCTTGAAGATATATTAAGACTACGTGTCCTAGACTTCAAGGGTAGTTGGGATAAGTATTTACCATTGGTGGAATTCTCCTACAACAACAATTATCGAGGCAAGTATAGGTGTGGCTCCATTGAAGCATTATATGGGACGAAAATGTCGTTCTCGATATGTTGGGATGAGGTGGGTGAAGCAACATTATTTGGAACCGAGTTAATACGATATGACTCACCGAAAAGATCCAAATGATTCGACAAGCGTATACAAGCGGCACAAGATCGACAAAAGAGTTATGCGGATCTTCATCGAAAGGGCGTGGAATTTAGTGTAGGGGATCATGTATTATTGCGAGTTGCTCCATGGAAGGGAGTTACAAGATTTGGGAAGAGAGGAAAGCTCGATCCACGATTTATTGGTCCATTTCAAATTCTTGATAGGAGTAGGAAATGTAGCCTATAGACTTGCGTTACCTCAATTATGTCTCGTGTTCATAATGTGTTTCACATATCGGTGCCGTAAATATGTGAAAGACCGAACCACGTTATAGAGTTAGAGCAGGACGAGATAGTAGAAGACTTAGCGTATGAGGAGGTACTGTCAAGATTTTGGATAGGAAGGAGCATGTCCTACTGTATGAAAGGTCATACCACAAGTTAAAGTTTTGTGGAGGAATCATGCTTTATAGAGAAATGACACAGGAATTGGAAGCGAAAATGAAAGCGAGGTATCCTCACCTTTTGAAACACACAGTCGTCGTCGATTTAGAGGACGAAATTTCATAAGGAGGGAGGTTGTAAGACCCGAATTTTTTTAAATAAAAGGAATTTCCTTTATTTATTATTTTGAAATAGTAAGGGTTGATTTGATTAATGTGGATAGTTAAGGGTTAAATCATAAATATTTCAAAATAATGAAGTGGTTATAAAATATTCATTGTTGTAAAGGGAATATTCGTTTGGTCGTGGAATATTAAATGCTTTGTCGGGGAATATTAAATGCAATAGGTAGCAGTAGCGACCATATGAGGCCCCATGTGAAAGCGATTGGATGAGGAAAGCGACAAATATAAGTTGGTTTAAAAATAGCGGCGTAGTTATTTACAGTTAAAATTTGTTGGAATACCCGGTGGTTAAAATACGATGTCTGGCGTGGTTGCTTGAGCGATGCTTTGCGGTATTACGCGATATTGTTGAATTATTGATCCTTACGTAAGATGGCACTACTCAATAATTTTCACGATGAATTCTTATTCGATATTTTATTTTATTGATTGATAATTCTTTGCGTTGATATTTTATATTATTGTTGTTCGATAATTGTCCTTTGCATGATTTCCCATTATCGGATCAATAATTCATATTATTTGAATAATATTATTAGATAACATTATTGGCAATGTCTAGAAAGTTACATCTAAGGAGAGGTTTGGTCACCTAATTAATTTGGCGCGATAAGGAGAGATCCTTATTGGAAAGCCCCCTCTTTCACAGGAGCGGCTTTGGTTGTCATAATTGTGATTACGTAATATTATTTGTGAATAATTAATTATTGATTCATATGATAAGGAAATATTTATTTTATATGAATATAAATGATGGATTTATTTATGTGGTTATTAATGAAGGAATTAATCTTTGAGATGTTTTATTTGTATTTTGTCGGATTGGAGGTATTAAAAGATCAAATCGGTGTTATTATAGCTTTATTGTGTGAGTTATAATATTTAATCCAAATAGTTGGATCGTTGTAATTTTTGGATATGTTATACATATATAAGTTGAGTATATGTCCACAAATTTTGAGCGAATTAAAAATGAGCGAATGATTTGTTATAAATTTTAAGAGGTGTTTGATTAGGAAAGTAGGGTTATAATTGATTTTGGTGGAAAATTCTAGAATTGAGTGGGCCCCCACTTGTGGTTGGTGAAAAAATGTCTTTGAATTTTATTTCAAATGTGGTGGGTGGCAATAGTAGCGAGTAAAAGCCATCGGTGGCTTGAGTCGAAATGCCTTGGTGAGCTAACATTTTTCTATAAATAGAGGGCTAAGTTAGAATTGAAAATCACACGAGGAAACAAAGTTTTCTCTCTTTCTCTCTCTATATTATTGGCGTATTTTGTGAGTATTTAGATACTTTGAGAGTTCTTTATTCGGTACAAGTTTCATTCGACATCACTTGAGCCTTTCCTTAGAAATCTTGATTCTTTGAGGTAAGGGATATTATTTTTTTAAGTAATGATATTATTTCTTGATATCATTATCTTTGAAATGTTGATCTGAGGTTTTATCAAATTTGGAACTTTTTTTCATATCGGGGTTACTATTCATGAGTTCTTATTCACGAGTTACTATTCATGAGTTCTTATTCACGAGTTCTTATTCACGAGTATATTATTCATGAAGCGTGAAAATGTTTTTTTGTGGAATTTCTATCTTTTGGTGTAGAGTTACTATTCACGATCTCGGCTTTATTCACATATATCTGACTATTCACGTATCGGCCTTTATTCATCGAAAAATAAAATTTCTTCTTTTCGTCCAAAAT
The DNA here is from genome assembly GCA_020205615.1 of Panax quinquefolius. Classification (NCBI taxonomy): domain Eukaryota; kingdom Viridiplantae; phylum Streptophyta; class Magnoliopsida; order Apiales; family Araliaceae; genus Panax; species Panax quinquefolius. Next base: position 20,388,726 of record CM035156.1, read on the forward strand.
ATCTATTTTGGATACTAGCTTTGATTGTATCCATGTTTTGATCATTCTTGAATTTTACACCACTATGATTATTTTTGAGGTATTGTTGGACATGGATAAAAAAAAATACGAATCCTTAATCCTTAATCCTTGTCATTTTGTTTCTTTGGATTAGTTCTTTAAAAATATTTTCATCATCCTCGGTCTTAAATGATGATATTATTGAATATCTTTGGCATGGTTGTAGTGTGAAGATGAATGATTTTCTGAAGAATATCTTTGGCTTTGTAGTGCAAAGATGAGCGGTGTTTAAATGAACATATGGTGATGAATATCTTTGGCCTTTAGTGCAAAGATGAGCAGTGTTGAGATGAACATAATGGAGATTGATGAATATCTTTGGCTGTAGTGCAAAGATGAATATTTGATTTGAGATGAAAATTGATTGATGTTACGAGGGGATAAAATATTGATGATGAATTTATTAAATTCATAGATTATAGTAGATTTCATTCTCTACGTAACTCTTTTATGAATTATTATTTCCATTGCGAATATTGATCTGAAACTTGTTGTCTATTGTATTCTATCGATTTTTCCTGTTGGAGACTAACGATAATTTGTTGTATATTATCTTAGTCATAATATTCTTTCTTGGGCTAGTTGAGCTCACCCTTTTCCTTGTTGTTCCATTTTTCTTCTCGGGAGGCGAGAATGTAGCGAGTACTAGTCGGGGGTATGGAATGAAGATTTCTAGAGAGAGTTGTTTAGTAGTCCTCACCATTTTTGTAAAATAATGAATCAATAATGTGATGAGGATTTATTTGAGTATAGATATTATCAGAAGATAATATTTGTATTCAAACTCACGATTTCTTGTTGTAATAATAAAGTTGTAGTTGTTTTACGTACCATGTATTTGGCGACTCGGAATGGGTGTTGTGTATACTATTTTGGGGCGTCACGGTTAATATCGAGCTTAGGGATATGATCTCTGGCGGAGATCGGGGAATAGAACTAGGAGGGAGAGGCGAGTATATCCTTTGCTAGTGTGTCCTACTAAGCTTATTTGTTAGTTGGTCGATATATAGGGATATTATGTGATATATTGATTTCCTTAATTAACCCTTATTTTTATATGATGATTTGAGAATGTCGATTGAGAATATTAATGATGGAGTAAATGAGGCCGTGGAGATGCCTGTCTCACCAACGAGGAGAGCGCGTCAACAGTGGCAATGTTCCTCTGTGAACAACACCTGCTGAGCGAGATGATGAGCGAGGGATTGTTTAGAAGTTTTTGCGGTTCATACAAAAATCGACGAGGAGACTCGTGTTCAAAATATAGGAGGAAATGATAGCAATTCACGGGTGGTCACGGCCAAGCAGTTCAAAGAGTTGGGACCACGAATTTAAGGAAAGCGAGATCCGATTATGGCGGAAACATGGGTCAAGCAAATTACCAAGATATTCGATGTCTTGGGATGCGCGGAGAACGAGAAGGTTCCATTCGCCACCTTTATGTTCCGTGGCGAGGTAGATTCTTGGTGGGAATCGTGAAGCGTACCCATCCGGTTGCACTCGGCATGTGTCGTGGGAGAGCGTTTGAAGCAGATTCAATGACAAGTACTTTCCGAAAGTATTAAATCGTATGAAGGAAGTGGAGTTTATTAGACTAGAAAGCGAGAATAACATGGCGGTGTCCCCGATGCGAGGCGAAGTTTGCGGAGTTATCGAGTTGCACCTCATTTGGTGGAGAATGAGGAGCGTATGACGCGGATGTTTCGAGAGGTTTGAAACCCGGCATACGTCGATATCTCATTTCTCATAAATTTTCTCTCTATTCGGATGTTGTCAGCGAGGGGCTCGATTGTTAGAAGCGAGATAATGAAATACGTTCAATGAGGGACCATAACCGAGGATCATCTAGAAGATAGCGATCATCGAGAATAACGATAACCGGCGGAGAAAGAAGAATCGAGCAAAGGTGGTAACCACTCTGGTGGTAATCGTGGCCATGAAAATAGAAGAAGCGAATCGGGAGGAGATTTTAAAAGAGGAGATTTAACAACGACCATGTGAAGGCGCGAAGGCCTAAGCATGGATTGGTTCTAAGGGGAGAAACGACCACCGGTCATATGTTATAAATGCGGGAAAGAGGGACATATCGGTCCAAGCTATCCCACAACAGATTTAAGGTATGCTATAATTGTGGAAAGGAAGGACATATCGCTCGAGATTATACGATATCGAAACCAGTCCGGTGAGGAATGGTGACTCAAAAGGATGTCAAGAAAAGTCAAAGTCAGCGATTCTGGAAGGCGTTTGTCGTGGCCAAATCAAAATTCGAGGAACCCGACGAAGTTAGCAGGTTAGTTAATTATAAATTCTTGCGAAGTTTATACCTTACTAGAATCTGGGTTCTACCCATTCTTTTATCTCTCTTGTTTGCGCTCAGCGTTTGAACTTGACTACGGAGAAATTAGACTTTGACTTATTTATGGAGACTCCATTAGGAGAAACTTTCATTACATCCGTTGTTTAAAAATCTTGCTTGATTCAGGTTGGCACTATCGCATTACCTGTTAACCTTATTTCTATAGAGATAATTGTTTTTGATGTGATTTTAAGGTTAACTACTCATCATGCCAAAATTGATTATTTTCGTAAGGTTGTTAGTTTTCATATTCCTAAGCAACCTATTATTCGAATTCAAGCAATCAAACCATTGTAATCAAACATTTTCATATCAAGCCATGAAGTCAGTCGTTTATTACGGATGTCAAGTTTTCTTAGTCCATGTTATGGATTTGAATAAAGACACGTCAGATTTGAATAATATTCTTGTTGTTATTGATTTTTCTGGCGTATTTTACGAAGAATTTCTTGGCTTACTCCCAAAGCGATATTAAATTTTGTATCGACTTTGAACCCGGTACAAAACTCATTTCTAAAATCTTATATCGAATGGCTCTATTGAACTTCGGGAGTTAAAAATTCAACTATAAATTTGGTACGAGCCTTTATCTTGTGACTTCCTTTGTGGAATTCACCTAAGCGAACTCTCTGTAGGGGCGTCATATTAGATGCGATATAGTAAAGCGATAGGTGTCATTGTGACGTCTTTATCCAAGATTGGGATATGAGTCGCGATTGAGAACAACCTAAAGTCGGTAATCGAAATCGTAGTTTTCAGGCTTAGTTGGTTATTATCGGAGATTCGTTGAAGGATATTCTCGAATCGCTATTCCATTAACGTAGCTAACTCGTAGAGATACAAAATTCGAATGGAGCAAGGAATGTGGGAAGAGCTTGAAGAACTCAAGAGGAGACTCATTTCAAAGACATGTTACGACCATGCCATCTGGAAAAGCGACGTGGTAGGCGGCGTGTTGAGTAGAAGATCGTATACTGAAATACGAGTACGATATTGTCAAAGACTAATTTCAGTATAATTTACAAATAATAGAGATGGAGATGAAAACTCTAGGTACCCACGTGATGATATACGAGTATAATCGACTTTAATCGATAAAGTTAAAAGCCGCTCAAACCCAGGCCGGGCGATGCGTATGAAGAAGAAAATACTGAAGGAGCTATTCCTAAGCGAGAATTGATGAAGAAGGAATACTTGAGTCCACTCTGAGACTTTGTGTTCTAACGACTACGATTTGAAGTACAAGATTATGATGGAGGCACACAATACACCATTTGCAATCCATCTGGAAGTACTAAAATGTATCGTGATCTTGACATACATTTTGGTGGAACAATATGAAGAGAGAGATTGCAAAGTTTATCTCGATGTGTTTAACTTGTCGGCGTGTAAAGGCGAGACATCTAGTACCTAAGGGTCCGTTACAACCACTTGAGATTTCGGAAGAGAAGTGGGAACACATTACCCTGAATTTCATTACTAATCTTCCCAAGGTTTCTCAAGGCATAGATGCGATTTGGGTTATTGTTGATAGATTAACCAAATCTACTCATTTCTTACCGATACGAGAGACTTATTCCCTTGAACGTCTTTCTCGTATGTACGTAAATGAGATTGTGAGATTGCATGGCATGCCAGTATCCATAGTTTTAGATCGTGACCCAAGATTCACTTCATGATTTTGGGTTAGTTTGTAGAAAGCTATGAGCGCAATTTACGATTGAGTTTAGCATACCATCCTCCCAAGCGGATGGGCAATCAGAAAGGACTATTCAAACTCTTGAAGATATATTAAGACTCTGTGTCCTAGACTTCAAGGGTAGTTGGGATAAGTATTTACCATTGGTGGAATTCTCCTACAACAACAATTATCAGGCAAGTATAGGTGTGGCTCCATTCGAAGCATTATATGGACGAAAATGTCGTTCTCCAATATGTTGGGATGAGGTGGGTGAAGCAACATTGTTGGAACCCGAGTTAGTACGTATGACTACCGAAAAGATCCAAATGATTCGACAAGCGTATACAAAGCGGCACAAGATCGACAAAAGAGTTATGCGGATCTTCATCGAAAGGGCGTGGAATTTAGTGTAGGGGATCATGTATTATTATTGCGAGTTGCTCCATGGAAGGAGTTACAAGATTTGGGAAGAGAGGAAAGCTCGATCCACGATTTATTGGTCCATTTCAAATTCTTGACCGAGTAGGAAATGTAGCCTATAGACTTGTGTTACCTCGATTATGTCTCGTGTTCATAATGTGTTTCACATATCGGTGCCGTAAATATGTGAAAGACCGAACCACGTTATAGAGTTAGAACCCAGGACGAGATAGCCAAGAAGACTTAGCGTATGAGGAGGTACTGTCAAGATTTTGGATAGGAAGGAGCATGTCCCTCTGCATGAAAAGGTCATACCACAAGTTAAAGTTTTGTGGAGGAATCATGCTTTATAGAGGAAATGACACAGGAATTGGAAATGAAAATGAAAGCGAGGTATCCTCACCTTTTGAAACACAGTACGTCGTCGTCAATTCGAGGGACGAAATTTCATAAGGAGGGAGGTTGTAAGACCCCGAAATTTTTTAAATAAAAGGAATTTCCTTTATTTATTATTTTGAAATAGTAAGGGTTGATTTGATTAATGTGGATAGTTAAGGGTTAAATACATAAATATTTCAAAATAAGCAAGTGGTTATAAAATATTCATTGTTGTCGGGGAATATTCGTTTGGTCGTGGAATATTAAATCTTTGTCGGGGAATATTAAATATTGCTGAATATTAAATGACCATGTGTGGCCCCATAACGGAAGCGATTGGATGAGGAAAGCGACAAATATAAGTTGGTTAAAAATAACTTGGCGTAGTTATTCAGATTAAATTTGTTGGAATGCCGTTGGTAAAAAATACGATGTCTGGCGTGGTTTGCGATGTATGCTGCGGTATTGCATGATATTGTTGAATTATTGATCCTTACGTAAGATGGCTTTACTCAATAATTTTCACGATGAATTCTTATTCAATATTTTATTTTATTGATTCAATAATTCTTTGCGTTGATATTTTATATTATTGTTGTTCGATAATTGTCCTTTGCGATATTTCCCATTATCGGATCAATAATTCATATTATTTGAATAATATTATTAGATAACATTATTGGCAATGTCTAGAAAGTTACATACAAGGAGAGGTTTGGTCACCTAATTCTGCGCCCGATAAGAGAGATCCTTATTGAAAGCCCCTCTTTCTGAGGAGCGGCTTTGGTTGTCATAATTGTGATTACGTAATATTATTTGTGAATAATTAATTATTGATTCATATGATAAGGAAATATTTATTTTATATGAATATAAATGATGGATTTATTTATGTGGTTATTAATGAAGGAATTAATCTTTGAGATGTTTTATTTGTATTTTGTCGGATTGGAGGTATTAAAAATCAAATCGGTGTTATTATAGCTTTATTGTGTGAGTTATAATATTTAATCCGTAGTTGGATCGTTGTAATTTTTGGATATGTTATACATATATAAGTTGAGTATATGTCCACAAATTTTGAAGTATTAAAAATGAGCGAATGATTTGTTATAAATTTTAAGAGGTGTTTGATTAGGAAAGTAGGGTTATAATTGATTTTGGTGGAAAATTCAAGAATTGAGTGGACCCCCACTTGTGGTTGGTGAAAAAATGTCTTTGAATTTTATTTCAAATGTGGTGGGTGGCAATAGTAGCGAGGTAAAGCCATCGTGTAAAGAAGTCAAGTCCTTGCTTGACGGGCTAACATTTTCCTATAAATAGAGGGCTAAGTTAGAATTGAAAATCACACGAAACAAAGTTTTTCTCTTTCTCTCTCTATATTATTGAGCGTATTTTATGAGTATTTAGATACTTTGAGAGTTCTTTGTCAAAGTACAAGTTTCATTCAAACATCACTTGAGCCTTTCCTTAGAAATCTTGATTCTTTGAGGTAAGGGATATTATTTTTTTTCGTAATGATATTATTTCTTGATATCATTATCTTTGAAATGTTGATCACGAGGTTTTATCAAATTTGGAATTTTTTCATGTCGGGGTTACTATTCATGAGTTCTTATTCACGAGTTACTATTCATGAGTTCTTATTCACGAGTTCTTATTCACGAGTACTATTAATGAAGCGTGAAAATGTTTTTTGTGGAATTTCTATCTTTTGGTGTCTGAGTTCTTATTCACGTATCACGGCCTTTATTCACGATATCTGACACTATTCACGATATCTGACTATTCATCAAAAAATAAAATTTCTTCTTTTTCGTCAAAATATCTATTTTGGATACTAGCTTTGATTGTATCCATGTTTTGATCATTCTTGAATTTTACACCACTATGATTATTTTTGAGGTATTGTTGGACATGGATAAAACAAAATCACGAATCCTTAATCCTTAATCCTTGTCATTTTGTTTCCTTTGGATTCGTTCTTTAAAAAATATTTTCATCATCCTCGGTCTTAAATGATGATATTATTGAATATCTTTGGCACGTAGTGCAAAGATGAATGATTTCTGAAGAATATCTTTGGCTTTTGTGGTGCAAAGATGAGCGGTGTTTAAATGAACATACGACCGATCGATGAATATCTTTGGCCTTTAGTGCAAAGATGAGCAGTGTTGAGATGAACATGACCGATTGATGAATATCTTTGGCACGTAGTGCAAAGATGAATATTTGATTTGAGATGAAAATTGATTGATGTTCTGAGGATAAAATATTGATGAACTTTTGTTAAATTCATAGATTATAGTAGATTTCATTCTCTACGTAACTCTTCTATGAATTATTATTTCATTGCGAATATTGATCCGAAACTTGTTGTCTATTGTATTCATCGATTTTTTTCCTGTTGGAGACTAACGATAATTTGTTGTATATTATCTTAGTCATAATATTCTTCTTTGGGCTAGTTGAGCTCACCCTTTTCCATGTTGTTCCATTTTTCTTCTCGGGAGGCGAGAATGTAGCGAAAGTACTTAGTCGGGGTATGGAATGAAGATTCTAGAGAGAGTTGTTTAGTAGTCCTCACCATTTTTGTAAAATAATGAATCAATAATGTGATGAGGATTTATTTGAGTATAGATATTGTCTAGAAGATAATATTTGTATTCAAACTCACAGATTTCTTGTTGTAATAATAAAGTTGTAGTTGTTTACGTACCATGTATTTGGCATTTCGAGAATGGGTGTTGTGTATACCTATTTTGGGGCGTCACACCAATGCTACAATCTGAGAAAGATAAAGTTGTCTAAACATTCCTCCATGAATAATTTGGAAGAGTATCTTAATTGGGGATATAAATCTATATAGATAGATTTAAGAGGATGCTCGACTTAACCCAAGCGAACGTATATTCATTTGATGCTAAAGTCGTTTTAGCATGTCAAACTCAAGAGATGTCTCGTGTCGATGAGCTATGGAGTGTATCTCTCTTAATAGTCCCCACAGACTCACGAAAAGAGAGGTCGCATGAGTGACAATCATGTATGCAATGAAATGTACGAGACACGATGTTGATTAGTCATATTATGGAGAAGTTCACTATGAGTCGGTGAAAAACATCTTAAAGTGCTTAATGAGCACTAAGGATGTGATCATATTCATGGTGGGTCTTAATTAAAACTAGAGGGCTTAATGTGACTCAAGTTTTTGACATGCAGAAGAAGATGACGTAAAATTCACTTTAAGGTAAAGTGTTACCATGATCGGTGTTACCATGATCGGTAGTGCGATGAATTGGAAAGGTTCCAAACAAGTAAAGAGTTCTTTGGTTTAGTGATAAAGACAAAGTAAATAGCTATAAATGAAGGCTGCAAGTTGATTGTTTGGATTAAAAGTTCATTCTGAGAACTAGGAATAGTTCTAAGTCTCATCTTGGATCTAAACATGTGTTGTGGCACTTTCATTTGATTATAAGAATCATTGAAAGATGGAAAATCACTATAGAGATGGTGGACTCTCAAGAACAACATTTCATATCCATTAACTAAAGCTTATCCAATGCGGGATAATCGTCACTTAGTAAAGAAGAAGAGTATGAGATACCATGACGATTGGCTCTAGTGCAAGTGGGAGATTGAAAGTAGTATGCACACAAGCCAATCATGTTTGATGATAAAGCATATACTTTGTAACAATCTTATTCATTTATTAATAAAAAGTATTAATTTATTAAAGGCTTTTAATTATCTACATGATCTTTGTTTTATAATATGTGATAAACCCATAGTTTTAAGCAATGCTTTTAGAATAATGATGATGATCATTCTAATGAGATCTAAATTCTTAGAAAGCTTAAAACTAAAATAGTTCCCAATCATTGGATTACTAAATTGGGGATTAGTGAATCCGGATAGATTGGTACATACGTTGCTTGCTTTCATTGGATGAGGATGATTGATCTCGTGATCATTTGTGGAGACACTAAAGCAAGTATGTAGGTGCTTATTAGAGAATAAGTTCATTTGAACGCATTGACTCGCTAAGGAATACCTAATGGAGTTTTACTTGCTGTCGATAGGAATTCTGTAGTGATAGTAAGTCAAGTGATCCTTGGACTTGAGATCATCATAGTATCTTGTGTATGATGAGTTATACTTTGACTTATTCCTTAAGACCCTTAGGGTATATCAAAGGGTATGCTTGGGTATAATAAGTTGTACATGGAGATAATGTATGATCAATAAAGAATCTACCACTTATTTAAAAGAAGAGAAATGTCTATGTGATTCGATAAATGACAACTTGAAGTAGTCCTTGGCGGCGAGAATGAAATTAGAAAGGAGTTTCTAATTTGCATTATTTGAGTTGTGCATTTAAGAGTCGAAATACATATAATTAAATAAAATAAGACAGCGGTAATTCCATGTCTTATATTTAATTGGGACATTGTATGGTGGAAGGATTGAATCAGAAGGTAACTATTTACTCAAAGGTTCTTTTATGATTAATGTTGAAATCTATATTATCCGGAAAGTCGTTGATCGCTAGGAGGCTTATATCCCTATTGTAGAATAAATATTATTTATTTAAATAAATTAATTGTTTAATTTATTTATTTAAATAAGATTAGAATTGTTCTAATTGATTTATTCACAACCTAGGTTTAATATGGAGAACCTAAAGGGTCACACTATAAAAGAAGAATAATTATTTAAGAAGTTAATGGCATAATCGTAATAATATGTTAAGTATATTTAATTTAATCTATGGTGATAGAATAAATTAAATAGATTAATATTATTATTTAATATTTTAGAAATATTAAATATAAATTAATAAGAGAGTCTTATTAATATTATTACAATTATTATTATTTTAATTTCTAAAAGAGTTTAGGAATTAATTTAATATAAGTACTCTCATTTATTCCTAATTGGATGGGAAGGAAAATTAGTTAAAGGAGTTTAATTAATTATCCCTAATAAGATTAGGGAGCTTAATTAATTAAAAGAATTTAATTAATTAAATAAAACCCAATTCCTTAATTGTTAAGGTGGGTTACCCACATCTATAAATAAGAGGAGTCTTATTATGGGTGATGTGGTTATTGACTTTTATAACATACGTAATAATTACAATAGTTGGGAGAGTACGCCTTTTTCTATACAGATAGGAAAAACTAGGGCTTGAGCCAATACCCCTTCTTCTTGAATCTTTATTATTCCTTGGTGGATCACCTCAGAGGCCAAACACATGGGTGGCTACGCGTTGATCAAAAGAAGGAACCAAACCCGGTGGATTCAAGTTGAGCGAAAAGGATTGGAGGTGAACTTGTACACGAGAAGCTCGGATCTTCAAGGGTATGTTTCTTATTCATCTTTTTCGTTTAATTAATAATTGTGTATAAAAGGTGATCCGGGTTTATGGTTTTGTAAAATTTTAAACTCGATTTTTACATCGTTTCGCTTAATTTTGCAATTTGATTGCGTTCATGAATATTACAAACCTAACACTTTCATGGAAATATTCTTCTCAAAGATTCTTGAATTTTACTCTACAAAGCAAAGATCGTGTTGTCGGTTTGGATGTTATTGGTTCCTAGATAAATTAATTCTTGAACTTGTTTTATTGAATATCATTGTCATCATCCTCATGTTTATATTATGTTGAAAGTCGTTTTGTGGCTTTGTAGTGCATAGATGGACTTGGTATGATTATGACCACTAAAGACTATTGTAATCATCACGTATCGTAATGTTACAAATGATGTGGTAAAAATCCTCGGTGGCCCGTAGTGCATTGATGGATGAGTTGTTGGCATGATCATGACCATTAATGAATACACAAATATTCTTGGCCGTGAAGTGCATGAATAATTGTGGTCGTGATACTAAAGAATATCCTTGGTAGTAGTGTAGGGGTGATTCGATGATGTGGAATATTTATTAAAATTTGAGTCTCAAATTTATAATAAATGATGAAAAACCTTTTAAATCATAAAAGATAGTAAATTTTATTTTCTACTTGACTTTTTTAATGGATTCTTTTTGGTTCATTGTAGTTAAACTTGATGTTCATTATATTTTATCGGTTTAAACTTTGTTGAAGGCTAATGATAATTTATTACGTATTATCTTAGTCATAATATTTCTTCTCGAGCTAGTTGAGCTCACCCTTTCTTTCTTTTATCTTCTCTTGAAATGAGAATATATTTGGGGACGAGTCGGAAGCGGAGTAATGGTCCGAGGATAACATTAGTAGTCCTCATTATTACGTGAAATAGTGTGATAATAATTGTAATGAGGATTCCTTTTGAGTTTGTATGATCTCTAGTAGACAATATTTGTATTCAAACTCACAGTTTATGTCGTATTGTACACGACAGTTATATTAGTAAGTTGTATTTAAATTCTGTACCATGTATCTGACTACCCAAGATAGGTGATGTATACCTAATTTTGGGGGCGTCACAATATCTTTCTCTTATCGATTAAAATGTGATAAGAGACAAACAAAAGTTTATCAAATAACTTTACCCTCCTACCGAATCAGATGTTAAGAGGCATAAACAAACACCGTCTTTAACGCTGTAAACGTGCCAAATAATTCGTGCTCGATTCGGATTCGACTCAAAAAATCTGAGCGAGTTTCAAATTCTTTAATAATATGATCCAAATTTGAGCATAAAAAATAGTTCAAATAAAAATATGAGTAGAATCTGAGTAACGTTATATTCGACTTGTTTAAAATTCAAACTACTCGAATTCTCGATTGTGATTTGATACATACTTTATTGATGCAGATTCGATTAGATACTCGATATATTTTCTTATAATATATATAAAATTAAAACAAATTAGGATAATTATTGCTTTGTTTCTTTTTTAATTTTAATTATGATTTTATATTTGTAAAGTGTAATAATAAATATATTTTTTTATTTCTAAGTAAAATAACAAGTTTAATTTTTAATTATATTTATTATAAAGTTAGTTAATTATTATTAAAAAATATATTTTTAATAATAAAGTTATTAGTTAGTTAATATATTTTTATTATTATAAAGTTAGTTTATTAGTTAGTTAGTTTTATTATTATTATTATTATTTTATTATATTTTATTATTATTATTTTTTAAAATTTATTTTTATTTTTATTATTTTTAGTTTATTTATTAAAGTTAGTTAATTATTATGTGGAGACTTGAATTCGAGCTTGAATTTGAAACTCGCGATCAGTTGGAATATAATTCGAGTAATAAATATTCAAGTCGAGTCGAATATGAGTAAAAAATTTCAAATACAATTCGAATTCGAATATGAATTTAATTTTTTGAATCGAATTTAAGTAGGTTTAGGTCTTTATTTATTTTGATTCGACTTAATAACAATTTCAACTTTAATAATATATATTATTATTAGAGTTTGTCTAATTAATTAGTAGACTGGATCTACTGATAACTTAAGAAGGAAGTATTGAAGTCATTGATTTGGATATGTTGGAAAAATCTGGCTAGATGCTGACATATTTTTTAAATAAATAAATAAATAAATTCAAATCACGAGTTCAAGTAAATAAGTACAAACTGCATGTTTTTTTTTAAAATATTAAATCAAATAGAATAGCATTCTGGACATTATTTATTTGAAAAGTGTCAACACTTGGCCCTCCGTCTAAGGGGTGGTTTGTTTAGTGCTAAATCTGAATGATTGAATCGATCAGTGCGTTGTTTTAGTCAGAATGACTGAATCGGTAAGATGGACGAACTGAATGGTTAAGTTAAATTTTTTTAGCTGAATGGCTGAATGAACAGATTAATGAAATAAAAAAAATTAAAAAATTAAAAAAAATATTAACTATTATATTAAGTAATATTAAATAAATTTATAACAATTTTTAATTTTTTAGAGGGTAAAATAATAAAATTTTGTCATTCAGATATTTCAGACATATTAATTATCAAATAACTTTTTTCATTCAGATTCAAATTCAAATTCAAATTCATTCAATTTTTATCAAACACCCCTTACCCCTTAGTGTTGCAAAAAAAAAATCAAAAAGTAGTTAAACTCTTTTATTTTTCAATGTATCAACAACTAGGCATATGAAACAACTGACGTTGATGGTCAATTAAAAATGACGTGGATATTCTGTTAACATTTAACAAATTTTATAATAATTTAAAAATAATTTATAATTCAATGAGTATATTATAAAAATTTATATAAAAATTTGTAGTTTAGTCATGCAATTGTAAACCAGTTCGAGTAGAGAGGATAAAAGTGGATTTAGCCCATAAAAAATCCCGCTACTGCAAATTGCTACACAGTCGCGTTTATATCTACTTTTGTCGATCAAGTCTCAACAACCCACCCAGTTCCATGGAAGACATATTCGATTCTTCCCTAAACCTGGATATCCACCTTAATGAAGGCTTCAAAGAAGGTTACAACGATGGTTTATTTTTCGGAAAAGACGAAGGTCGCCAAGTGGGTCTCAAATATGGCTTTCAAATTGGTGAGGAGTTAGGGTTTTATAGAGGCTGTATTGACGTCTGGAACTCTGCAATTCAACTAGACTCCACGTGTTTTAGTTCCCGGGTTCAAAAAGCCATCAAACAAATGGACGAGTTGGTCCAAAAGTATCCGTTTTCCAACCCGGAGAAGGAGTCTGCTAGTGATATTATGGATTCGCTGACGTTGAAGTTTAAAGCTATTTGTGCTACATTGAATCTGAAGTTGGAGTATAGTGGCTATCCAAAAGGCTCCGAGAATGTAGAGTTTTAATTAGAGTTTCAGTTGTGCCGGCCATATGTTTGATACTTGTTTCGATTGAGCTATGAACATGTATTTGATAGTATAAAAGTGAAACTTCGTTGATTTCTCAGCTGCCAAAATTGTCTTTTTAGCACTAAAAAATTTGTAAGTACAATTTAAACTAAACTTGTATCCCATTTTCTGATTGTCAATTTTGTTGGTAGAAAACCTATAGGATGGTAAAGCATTGTATGACTAGTGCACAAGATGCGTATGAGGTTCAGTGATGAACATTTTAAAGTAAATACAACCCCGAAGCAGTGTGGAATAATCCATGATTTCTTTTTCAAAGGTAACTAGGTAGGATAATTCTCTTTGTATCTTTGAGATTTTTCATTTGTACACATTCTCAATGAATATGATTTTCCAATGTTGGTTTTATCTATAAGTGGTATCTCAAAATTACAAGAGCATGAAAAGACTGCTCTGGGTTAATTATCAATATTTAGAGATATTTGATGACTAATCATTTGCTTCTTATGCTTACCGTGGGAGTAATTTTCTCTTTTGATCTTAATTCAGACTTGTAAATTGCAATATTGCATTCTCGGCCTGAATCATAGCGTGTCGGCCGTTATGAAATACATGCACTAGGTTAAGTTCTACATCATAAAAGCAACAATATGTTACACATATATGCTAATGGTCTAAAAGGGGTTGGGCCTTCTTGTGCATCCTTTGCTGGGGTTCACCATGAACGCCACATCCACTTGTTTTCCGAAAAGTACGAGAGCAAAAGGATGGGATGGGATGGGAATGGAAGAGTAAATCTGAAAGCGAGCAAATGACATAGGAGGGACAGAAAGAAGAGAGAGATGGGGTTACCGAATTAAGGAAGTAAGACTACCATGCGAATGGTAACAATTTTCTGACTAATATCTAAACCACTTGAATTCTACAAACTACAAAGTTGAAATATAGCACTACAATGTTTTAGCTCTACTGCAAAGTTTGCAATTTTGATTAATCTTTTGTTGTATGTGATTATTTGAGCAGATATATTCTTTGTGTATGTTTTTCAAAATTTTATGTTGACAGAATTACATTAGACCTAGTACTCACTAATCTTATCAACCTAAGGTAACATGCCTATCTTCCATAGTTTCGCTTCTCAATCTTGTGAAGATCATGGGTTGATAAATAATTAGATGACTACTTGGACATAATTGGCAAGTAGACAATATATGAAGAGCTCCTTAATATTCCTTCCATTGCAGCTGGGTTTCTTTTCTTGATCTAAGCTGTATAGTTTTGACATATTATGTGGAACTCTTGGACTCTAAAATTCTTTTCAATGTTCCTAAATAAAGGCCAAACATTTATAAAGTCGGGGTTTTGTGAAAATCTTAGAAGTGATCATTCATATTAATAGGCCTTTAGTAGAATTGTGTAAAGATCTATGGTAAGGAGGGAGTGTAGTTGGAAGACATCCTAGCTGTTGTGGATTAGTTGTTGCATTGTTACTTGATTCAGCTTTGTTAGAAGAGGTTTTGCTTAGGTTTGGACCCTGTTTTTGAAGCTGGCTGCAATAGCACTTGACTAGAAAATTTATGCTAGGGATTATCAATCTATTTCTATTGTGTTTGGATATGTCAGAAAAATGATAGGAAACAGGAAACTAGGTGTTCTAGGTAATTCAGTCCATTTTTCATTTTTAGCTCTTAAATAGTATGAATGAGATTACTATCCTTAGGCAGGTAATAAAATCTTTCTTCATAGGAATCTCTTTCATTGAGGAATGAGATTTCCATGATCTTTTATGTCTACCTATGATGGACTTTAATAGAATAAGATTGATAATGCCATTCCTACTGTGTCTTGAGTTGGTGAATGGCTCTAGAGATAAATGGTGCAGGCATAAGTTTTGGGCAATATATTATTACTGAGATTAAAAATATGGGTCAAAAGAGATTCAGATTTGTGTTGCATGTGGCTTATGTGCAAGCAAGTGGAAGAAATGTTAGTCATCTTCTCCCTTGTTTTATGTTGCCAGATTTCTTCTGGCCTCTTCTTCTCACTTTTTTTCTAGAAGTATGGGTGATTTGAACAATCTCTTTCTTTAAAGTAAGAGTATATAGTTGAAGTGAATAAAGTCTTCTCTTCCCACGAATTAGTACGTCCATCCGCATAAATAGCCAAGCTCATCGATGACTGAGCAATGGATCTTATTTCATTTTGCATAGATAATTGGCAAAACGCGCCATCACCTACAGCCCTCGCAAGTGCTTCCAGAGCTTCCTTAAAAGACTCAACTTTCTCTCCGTTCTCGAGGAGACTCAAACATTTATCTCACTAGTCTCAAAAAGTCAATTCTCGCTTAGGCTGATTCTGTATGTCCTTAATGTTGAAAAGGGGTTGTGGTTAGGAAGGAGGGACTTTGGTGGGAGTGCTACAGAAGGCATTTTGGAGTAGCAGTGTCTATTGTAGGACTAAAGATAAATTCTCACTTTATCGGCAATTCCCTTTCCTTGTTGGACTTCTTTGCAATGCACTCCCATTGTGCAGAAAAAAATTGCTACATTTTTTGTTGACTTTTCTTTTTCTTCTTCCTTTTTGCTGGCTGCGGGATCCACCATCTTAAAGAAAAAGGTTGGCTTGCGGCACACTTGGACATAATTCTTTAGTGCTTGTTATTTCCACAAATAACTTTGATATTTCAACGAGTCTCCTCTCACTGAGTTTAGAATAATGCAGCTTGATCTAACGTCTCGCTATTAGGATCCAAGTAGTCATTTATTTTCTTCGCAGTAATAGACTGCATTCATGTTTTCCTTATCCGCCGTTAAAATTTTTAACATGGACGCTATCAAAGTTTCTTTTAATTCTTTTTTCCTATCAAAAAGGTTTTCAACGTAACTGCTGTAATTCATTTTCTTGAAATCTTCCATTTGGTTATTTTACTTGTAAAAAATAAAATCTCACTAAAATATACTTTCTTGCTGATTCTAACCTATTCATGCCATAAATGACTACTTTCCTTTTTATTTTATGTGTTTCAGACTTTCATTTGTGGATACTCTGATGTTTTTTTTGTCTTTTGACTATTTATAGCCTGGCATCTAAAGGAATAGATTGCAAATTCATGGTTCTTGCTACCAGAGGCGGAACCGGGGGGGGGTCGAGGGGGGCATATGACCCCCATAGGATGAAGCTTACTGCCGCATGCCGCCTGCTGCTGCTGCCTGCCCCTGCCAGAAAGAGAGATCGGGGATTGGACCGGAAAGACGGTTTCGCTTGAGACTCATGACTCGGAGCTGAGCGGCTCAAAACTGCCTTGCAGGTCTAGCTCTTCGAGAACGAGTCGAGAGATTCGGTTTTTAAGGCAGGAGACTTCGTACCAGATGCAAGGATCGGTGGTGTTGGTCCAGGTGGTGAGCTTGTGTGAAGTATCTGAAGCTTGTTTGAATGACAGTAAATGTTCCACGTCTTGGTTTAATAGAGCATGGAGGAGAGAGAAATGGAGGAGTATGAGAGAGAAAGCTAACTGGTTTCGCCATTGTCGGGCTTGTTAGTCCTCTGTAACCAGCAGAAATGGAACGTTGGGAATTAGGAGGGGCTTTTAAGAGAGATAGAAGTGGAGTGTAATGAAGTTACTAGTGACCGTAAAACGGGATGGTATATACATTTTTTTCCCAATATTAGTATATTACTGAGTAGTATAATACAAATATAATTATATAAATATATACTTCTATATAAGTATAAAATATAAAATTATATAGATGTACGGTCATAAATTTAGTGGTGCGCTTGAATGTAAATTGTTGAATATTTTTAACTGGGAGATCATAAATGCAGTTTATTTTTGTTACTTGATTCATGACTCAACTGCTAGCCCGTTGGGTTGAATTATTACTCTCTCTCTCTTTAAAAGATGAGAAAAAGTATAAATTTTTATACATATTAAAAAAATAAAAATAGAAAAAATAGATTAAAAATAAAGTTTCACATTTTTTCTTAATGGTTTTTTAAGATTCATAAAATTATGAATATTTTTTTTGTACTGATGAACCCTACTAAATGACATAATTACTATTCTATGTATTTTATTTTATTCTTTTGAGATCAAAAATATATCTACCTATTAGTTATTCTTTTAAGGACGAATGGAGTAGTATTATTTTTAAACTAGTAAAATGAATTTATCATTTAATTCTATATATCATATATGGGCTATATGTAGGTGCTTTGAGAATTGAGACCTTACTTCAAAAAAATGGAGATCATTGTTTTCAAATGTGTTGCAATTAACCAGTTGGGTCTGATTATTGGTGTTCTTGCCGGTAGTATTGGTATTCATTGGGCCACTAATATACTTTCTATTTTTTTCAATCTGGGTCAAAATTAAAGGGACCTTAACTCCATTCTCAAGAACCTCCGTGTAACCTCCTCAAATTTTGGCCCCCTCAAATTTTGTTTACGGTTCGGTACTTCTGCTACTAAGGGCTTCTTCTTCAATGTTGTCTGATTCCCAGGATATGCAAGTCTCTTTGAATACCATGATTTGAGTCATTGCCCTGTGGAGGTATGTAATTGCTACTGTGTAGCTCAAAACAATTTTATCATAGAAAAGAAACAGTGGAGTTGTTTTCTTTTGATCATTCTCACGTGTTGTGACTGCATGCCTATTCCAATTAAGGTTACTATGATTTTTGAGTATGTGGTCTAATACTTGCGATGATCTTATGATTGTTGTTCATATAAGTGGCTTCGTACCTCTTGGCTCAGATATTTATTTCTCCAGAAATTGTGAGAAGTTGCATACTTAGCAGATAGTAAATGTTATAGTTAGACATGGATTAAGCTAACCAAACTCTCTGTGGCAGCAGTGAATATGTAGAAGAGCTATGTAGAATCCATCTTCCACATATGATATCTCTTTATTTATATTACTTGTGCTAGTTTATGTGATTCTTTCTCTCTCCGCCGAAGTTCCCTAATTAAGTAGCCATGTTGTAATCACCTACAACTGGTGTCATAAAAAGCATTATTCGAGATGTATTATTTAAAATCATCGTGTTACTAAGTTCGAATATGCAGTTTTGAGTATTGGGTACCCTCATTGTATGCAGACTTTTAGTATATCCATACTAGTCCATGCACCCTGCAATGGCAGGACTGAATAACTGTCTTTCTAGTTTTATTTAGTTTTTGATCTGACTTCAAAAAAAAATTCCCCTTTGGTCAAGGCTCCAGTCAAACGTCATCGTCTCCTGTTTTTTTGTTAGGTTTTAGCTGCTATATTAGGAAGTTCAACTGTTTTTTTGGCTTTGATTAAAATGTCACATGAATATCAGCTGATATATTTTGAATTTATGGCACGGAAAAAGTTGTTCTCTTTGTACCCTGACTACATAACACATTGCTACAGTAAATATATAGTCAGAGCAGTGGCCTAGCACTGGTAAGGTAAGAAGTTGGATGCTACATAACACATATACAGTAAATATATATCGTTAGTTTTTAATTTCCTAGCATTTAATTTATGAATAAAAATCTAAGAAAAAAAAGTTTTGTGTAGTTTTAAAACAACTAGCTGGATATTGTTAACAGAAGAAATCTTAATTTGAGCTGGCAGCCATGGGTGCAACCATACCGAACCCAAGGTCCAAGAACTGATATGAATTGTGGCATTTCACCTAATGTACATGGTTATAATATAATCACACAGACATCTTAGACACACTCACATTCTTGTCCTTTCTTTGGTTTTGTAGATTAGCACCTATTCCACTATTCATGAATTATAACAAAGGAGATATGGTCATATGGAATAATTGTCTTGTGGCGTAGGCACCTTCATTTAACATCGATCTTTTTCACATCTCTGGTAAACTCTGTATGATACATGCAAGCATATTGATTGTATGTATGTCGGCATGAAATTGTTTTTAATTTCTGAATACAAAATTAAGTAGTACTCTATCATTTTTGCCTATATAACCACTTTTCATTGTGGAGTCGTCATTATAACATCTATAGCTTTCCTATTTACGAGCATGGGGTCTATGATTTGATAGTTAACCAAATTAATTCTCCGGTTGAGATGAGTTAGCTGCAGGCCTACTATATTTGTAGTTGTTTGGCCTAGGCAGGGCCCATTGCTAGAACCAAGTTTTTTGGATCACATGATCAGGCCGGGTTTCATAAAAAAAGCTAGGCAAATCATATGGATCAGGATGCCTGAAAAGCATGTAGTGTTGGATAGATATTATAGAAAGTTGTGCAACATTCAAACTTGATTTTAGTATTAATTTTTCTCCAGGGTGCATGTTATTAAATGCGTAGCTTACTTTTCATAGTACTCCATTTTTCCCAGGTAAAAATTGCTCTGGTCTGTAGCTTCCGTGCTGGCAGAGGGTTGTTATAAGAAGGTGTGCGCTGCTCTGCCCAATATAAATATAAGTAAGTATTACCGCATGTCATTAATTACTATGCACATCAATAAACATGGACACAGACCACAGTTTATTTCGGGATTTGAACTGAAGTAGTAGTTAATTTTGGGGGTTTGGCGCTTCCACTTGCACAATTAAGAACATGGGTGGGTTATTAATGATCACGTAGTTTTTGCATTCAAACAATTGATGATCTGATTTGTGAAATTTGTAAAACATATATGCTTCCTATCTTATGCAGTTTATGATGTAAGTATGTTTTAATCCATACATTAATATTGCAGACACGATCACATTGTTTTGATCAAAGAAAGAAAGACCAAGCTATTAGTATAATAAAATTTGCAACTATGGCCAGGGTAGCTGATCACATGGGACTTAATATTAGGACAGTGAGCTCACATGTGGCCCTACCCCAACAGCCAAGACAGAGAACGTTGCTGAGAAGCTATGTGCCTTCTGTGGTGGGGCTTCGCCGGATAAGGCTATTGTGCTACAAGTGCTTGGTTGCTAGGGTGCATAGCCATCTAGGTCCATAACACTGCCAGCCCCTTTGTTTTTTAGTTGCTTATGCATTTCACAGTTTTTTCCCCTCTTTTCCCCCTTCGCCCTTTTTGGCTGTGTATGTAATGTAATGTTTACTCCTAATCTATAGATTTTCGGGACTGTTTAATGGCCGGATGGTTGACCTCTCTATTGAATACTTTTGGAAGAGAAGGAAAAAAAGGTGTAACGAGTCGGTAGGGGAGACAGAGAAATACTACTGAATTCGATTTCGAAATGATAAATTAAATCTTCGAATTAATTTCGTTTCAATTATATTTGAAAAATTCTACTGATTCGATTTGACTCGAATATTTAGTATTTCGAATTCGATCCACTTAAATTTCGAATATTTATTCAAACTACTCATGAAACTTCAAATTCAAAGTTTCAATTTAGTCTCTACATAATAACTAGTTTTATAATAAATATAATTATAAATTGAATTTGTTATTTTATTTAAAAATGAGAAAATATATTTATTATTACACTTTACAAATATAAAATCACAATTAAAATTAAAAACACAACAAAATAATAACTAATTATCCTAGTTTGATTTAAATTTGTATATATTATAAGAGAATGTATCGAACATCTAATCGAATATGTATTAACAAAGTATGTATCGAATCACAATCAAAAATTCGAGTAGTTTGAATCTTAAGCGAATTAAAAGTATAACATTCTTTCGATTTTACTTATATTTTTATTGAACTATTTTTAATGCCGGATTTGGATCATATTATTAACGAATCCAGAAGTCTCATTTCAGATTTTTTCGAGTCGAGTTCGAATCGTATTGGCTCGTTTACAACCTTAGAGAGAAATCTTGTGACGCCCCAAAATAGGTATATACACAACACCCATTCTCGAGTCGTAAATACGTAGTACAAAAAGCAAACTACAACTTGATAATCTACAAATGTCGTGTGAAATACGACAATATATACTATGAGTTTAAATATAATATTGTCTTCAGACAATATCTATACTCAAATAAATTCCCATCATAATTATTGATTCATTATTTTACAAAATGGTGAGGACTACTAAACAACTCTCTCTAGAACCTTCATTCCATACCCCGATTAAGTACTTCATTACATTCTCGCCTCACGAGAAGAAAAATGGAACAATGAGGAAAAGTGGTGAGCTCAACTAGCCCGATAAAGAATATTATGACTAAGATAATATACAACAAATTATCGTTAGTCTTCAACGAGGAAAAATCGATAGAATACAATGACAACAAGTTTCGGATCAATATTCGCGGTGAAATAATAATTCATAGAAGAGTTACGTAGAGAATGAAATCTACTATAATCTATGAATTTAACGATCCATCATCAATATTTTATCCCTGTAACATCAATCAATATGCATCTCGAATCAAATATTCATCTTTGCACGCTACAGCCAAAGATATTCATCGATTAGTCGTATTCATTTAAACACTGTTCATCTTCAGACCTTTCTCTGCCAAAGATATTAAATAATATCATCATTTAAGGCGAGGATGATGAAAAATATTTTTAAAAAAGCGAATCCGGTGAAACAAAATGACAAGGATTAAGGATTAAGGATTCAGTACTTGGTTTTATCCACGCCCAAAAATACCTCAAAAATAATCATAGTGGTGTAAAATTCAAGAATGATCAAAACATGGATACAATCGAGTTAGTATCCGAATAGATATTTTGGACAAAAAGAAGAAATTTTATTTTTTATGAATAGTGCCGAGTATCGTGAATAGTGTCAGTATCGTGAATAGTGCCGTATCGTGAATAGTAACTCAGACACCAAAAGATAGAAATTCCACAAAAACATCTTCACGCTTCAATGAATAGTACTCGTGAATAGTAACTTCGTGAATAGTAACTCGCTGAATAGTAACCATGAATAGTAACTCATGAATAGTAACGAATAAGTAACCCCAGCATGAAAAAAGTTCCAAATTTGATAAAAACTTCAGATCAACATTTCAAAGATAATGATATTGAAGAAATAATATCATTCTGAAAAAATAATATCCCTTACCTCGAAAGATCGATCTTAAATTAAAAACATGGGATAAAGGCTATGACTTGGACTTGCAATAGTATAGCAATACTCAAAGTATACTCAAAATACTCACAAGAATACGCTTCGATAATATAGAGAGAAAACTTGAGTTTACGGTGTGATTTTCAATTCTAACCTAAGCACCTATTTATATAGGAAATTGCTTAGAAACAAAGCAGAAAATTTAATAAATTAATATATATATATATATATATCAAATTCATACGCCAACCTTAGAATTCAGATCCTAGCATTTCCCACATGCCACCTTCTAGAAAGAAATGATAAAAAACGTTTTTCATAAAATAAATAATTAAAACTTACAAAAATTAATTATTTCGGAGCTTCAGAACTTTAATAATTCATAATAAATAGCCCTTTCATCAGAAAATTCGAATCTCGCGAGTTTTTATAGGAAATTCAATTCTCTACAACTTTACAGAAGAAAGTTTTTCCAAATTACAAACAGAAATCGACCGAAATCCACAAACGGGCGATTTTACAGGTTATAATCAAATTTCAGTCAATAAATGGGGTCCAATTGAGCATGTTTAACATGTTTTAAACATTTATTGCAACAAAAATACTCTTCCTCCTCGTATACTCATATATCCCACATTCGTTGTAAAAATATCACCGTTAATATATTATTAAAATAATATATTTAAATGAATTATTTTATCAGAAAAAGATAAAATATTAATTTTCAACAATTGTCATTTTAAAAATTTTCTCCATCTATATCCACATAAAATCAATATTTTCCTCATCATATAAATCAATAATTAATTATTCACAAATAATATTATGAGAATCACAATATTATGACAAGGCGGTTCAAGAAAGAGGGGCTTTCCATAAGAATTTCTTCTTATCTGGTAGCGCAATTAGGTGACCAAACCTCTCCTTAGGCAGAACTTTCTAGACATTGCCAATAATGTTATCTAATAATATTATTAGGATAATATGAATTATTGATCCGATAATGAAAGATCTTTGTGTAATGACAATTATTGAAACAACAATGAATATAAAATATCAACGCATGACAATTATTAACTCGATAAAATATTTGAGCAGTAATTATCGTAACCATTATTGAGTAGTGCCTTCTCACGTAAGAATCAATAATTGGTGCAATACTGGTGCTTCTTATTCAACAACGCAGCGTATTAGTGTGTTTTAACCACGGGTATTCCAAAAGATAATGCAGTAATAACTACGTAGATTATTTAAAAACAACTTATATTTGTCGTTTTCTTCATCCAATCACTTTCCAGTTATGGGGCCACACATGGTCGCTGCCGTGGTTATACGAATATTCCCCGACAAAGACAAATATTCCACGACCAAACGAATATTCCCGACGATAATGAATATTTTATAACCACTTGCTTAATTTGAAATATTTGCATATTTAACCCTTAACTATCCACATTAATCAAATCAACCCTTACTATTTCAAAATAATAAATAAAGGAAATTCCTTTTTATTTAAAATTTGGGGTCTTACAACCTCCCTCCTTATGAAATTTTCGTCCTCGAAATTGACGACGCACTTCTGTGTTTTGAAAAGGTGAGGATACCTCGCTTTCATTTCCGTTTCAACTCCCGGTCATTTCCTCTATAGCATGATTCCTCCACAAAACTTTAACTTGTGGTATAACCTTTCTTAGCGTAGGACATGCTCCTTCCTATCCAACATCTTGACAGTACCTCCTCACACGTTAAGTCTTCTTGGCTATCTCATAAATGGGGTTCTAACTTCAATAACGTGGTTCGGGTCTTTTTCACATATTTACTGAAATACGAGATATATGAAACACATTATGAACACGAGACATACTCTTGAGGTAACGCAAGTCTATAGGCTACATTTCCTACTCGGTCAAGAATTTGAAATGGGACCGATAAATCGTGGATTGAGCTTTCCTCTCTTCCCAAATCTTGTAACTCCCTTCCGTGGAGCAACTTCATAACAATACATGATCCCTACATTAAATTCCACGTCCCCTTTCGATGAAGATCCGCATAACTCTTTTGTCGATCTTGTGCCGTTTGTATATCGTTGTCGAATCATTTGGATCTTTTCGGTGAGTCATACGCATCTTAACTTCGGGTCCCAACAATGTTGCTTCACCCACCTCATCCCAACATATTGGAGAACGACATTTTTCGTCCATATAATGCTTGAATGGAACCATGCCTATATTTGTTTAATAACTATTGTTGTATGAGAATTCCACCGATGGCAAGTACTTATCCCAACTTCCTTTGAAATCTAGGACACGAGTTTTAATATATCTTCAAGAGTTTGAGTAGTCCTTTACGATTGCCCATCCGTTTGAGGATGGTATGCCAAGCCGAATCGTAAATTGTGCCCATAGCTTTCTAACCCAAAATCATGAAGTGAATCTTGGGTCACGATCTAAAACTATGGATCTTGGCATGCCATGCAATCTCACAATCTCATTTACGTACATACGAGAAAGGCGTTCAAGGAATAAGTCTCTCGATCGGTAAGAAATAAGCAGACTTGGTTAATCTATCAACAATAACCCAAATAGCATTGATGTCTTGAGAAACCGCGGGGAAGACCCGTGAACGAAATCCATAGTAATGTGTTCCCACTTCCATTCCGAATCTCAAGTGGTTGCAGCGGACCCTTAGGTACAAGATGTCTCACTTTACACGTTAGCAAGTTAAACACATCGAGATAAACTTTGCAATCTCTCTCTTCATATTGTTCCACCAAAATGTATGGAAGATCACGATACATTTTAGTACTTCGAGGATGGATTGCAAATGGCGTATTGTGTGCCTCCATCATAATCTTGTACTTCAAATCGAGTCGTTAGGAACACAAAGTCTAGAGTGGACTCAAGTATTCCTTCTTCATCAATTCTCGCACGGAATAGCTCCTTCTTGTACTTTCTTCTTCATACGCATATTTCACCCGGATTCGGTGGCTCGAGCAACCTTAACTTTTCTATTAAAGTTGGCTCTGTCGTATACTTGACATCATCGCACTCGCTTAGCATATAATCTTCTACTCATCGCGTCGGCTACCACGTTCGCTTTTCGGGATGGCGTGATCAAAACATGTCTTTGAAATGAGTCTCCTCTTGAGTTCTTGAAGCTCTTCCCACATTCCTTGCTCCATTCGAATTTTGTATCTCTACGAGTCAATTTGCGTTAATGGAATAGCGATTCGAGAATATCCTTCAACGAATCTCGATAATAACCAACTAAGCCTAGAAAGCTACGTCTTTCGATAATCGACTTAGGTTGCTCTCAAGCTGTGACTCATATCCCAATCTTGGATAAGACGTCACAATGACACCTATCGATTTACTATCGCACGAATATGACGCCCCTACAGAGAGTTCGGCTTAGGTGAATTCCACAAAGGAAGTCACAAGATAAAGGCTCGGTACCAAATTTATAGTTGAATTTTAACTCACGAAGTTCAATAGAGCCATTCGATATGAGATTTTAGAAATGAGTTTTGTCACGGGTTCAAAGTCGATACAAAATTTAATATCGAAGCTTTGGGAGTAAGCCAAGAAATTCTTCTTGAAATACGTGGGAAAAATCAATAACAACAGGAATATTATTCAAATCCATAACATGGACTAAGAAAACTTGACATCCGTAATAAACGAATGACTTCATGGCTTGATATGAAAATGTTTGACTACAATGGTTTGATTGCTTGAATTCGAATAACAGGTTGCTTAGGAATATGAAAACTAACAACCTTACAAAAGCAATCAATTTGGCATGATGAGTAGTTAACCTTAAAATCACATCAAAAGCAAATATCTCTATAGAAATAAGGTTAACAGGTAATGTGATAGTGCCAACTTGAATCAAGCAAGATTTTTAAACAACGGATGTAATGAAAGTTTCTCCTAATGGAGTCTCCACAGATAGGTCAAAGTTTAATTTCTCCGTAGTCAAGTTCAAACGTTGAGCGCAAGTAAGAGAGATAAAAGAATGGGTAGAACCAATATCTAGTAAGGTATATACTTCGCAAGAATTTATAATTAACTAACCGTGTTAACTTCGTTCGGGTTCCTCGCATTTTGACCAGTCACAACAAACGCTCTTCCGGAATCGTTGACTTTGACTTTTTCGGGGACGATCTTTTTGAGTCACCGTCCCCATTGAACTAGGTTTCGCCATCTTGTATAATCTCGAAGCGATATGTCCTTCCTTTCCACAATTATAGCATACCTTGAATCTGTTGTGGGCGGTTTGATCGATATGTCCCTCTTTTCGCATTTGTAAGATATGACCGGGTGGTCGTTCTCCTCCCTTAAAACTAGTTGCTCATCATAGGCCGGCGTCTTCACATGGTCGTTGTTGAATCTCCTCTTTTTAAAATCTCCTCCGACTCGCTTCTTCTATTTTCATGGCCACGATTACCACCGGAGTGGTTACCGCTTTGTCCGTATTCTTCTTTCTCCGTTTGGTTATCGTTATTTCGATGATCGCTATCTTGGTATGATCCTCGTTATGGTCCCTCGGTTGAACGTATTTCGTTATCTCGCTTCTAACAATGAGCCTCGTTGACAACATTTGAATAGAGAGAAAATTTATGAGAAATGAGATATCGACGTATGTCGGGTTTCAAACCTCTCGAAACATCCGTCACACGTTCCTCATTCTCCACCAAATGAGGTGCAAACACGGATAACTCCGCGAACTTCGCCTCGTCTTTGGGACACCGTCATGTTATTCTCGCTTCTAGTCTAATAAACTCCACTTCCTTCATACGACGAATACTTTCGAGGAAGTACTTGTTATTGAAACTGTTTCAAACGCTCTCCATGACATGCCGAGTGCAAATTTGGATGGGTACGCTTACTGATTCCCACCGAGAATCGCTCGCCACGGAACATAAAGGTGGCGAATGGAACTTTCTGTTTCTCCGTGCATCCCAAGACATCAAATATCTTGGTAATTTGTTTGACCCACGTCTCTCCTTTTTAATCGGATCCGCTTTCCCAATTCGCTGGTCCCAACTCTTTGAATCGCTTGGTTGTGACCACCCCGTGAATTGCTATCATTTCCTCCTCAGTATTTTGAACACGAGTCTCCTCAAATCGATTTTGCATGAATCGCAAAAAGCTTATAAACATCCCCCGTTCATCATCTCGCTTTCGGTGGTGTTGTTCATGGGAGGAACATTGCCACTGTTGCAGACGTTTCTCCTCGTTGGTAAATACAGCATCTTCACGGTCTCATTTACTCCATCATTAATATTCTCGATTCGACATTCTCAAATATCGTCATAAAACAAGGGTTAATTAAGGAAATCAATATATCACATAATATCCCTATATCTTGACCAACTAACTAACAAATAAGCTTAGTAGGACACACTTTAGCGAAGGATTTACTCGTCTCTCCCTCCTAGTTCTATTCCCGATCTCCGCATGGAGATCATATCCCTAAGCTCGATACCATTGTGGACGCCCCCAAAATAGGTATACACAACACCCATTTCGAAGTCGCCAAATACATGGTACAAAAAGCAAACTACAACTTCAATAATACAAATGTCGTGTGAAATACGACAATATATCTTAATGAGTTTAAATATAATATTGTCTTCTAGACAATATCTATACTCAAATAAATCCCCATCATAATTATTGATTCATTATTTTACAAAAATGGTGAGGACTACTAAACAACTCTCTCTAGAACCTTCATTCCATACCCCGACTAAGTCTTTCGCTACATTCTCGCCTCCCGAGAAGAAAAATGGAACAACAAGGAAAAGGGTGAGCTCAACTAGCCAAAGAAAGAATATTATGACTAAGATAATATACAACAAATTATCGTTAGTCTTCAACAGGGAAAAATCGATAGAATACAATAGACAACAAGTTTTGGATCAATATTCGCATTTGAAATAATAATTCATAGAAGAAGTTACGTAGAGAATGAAATCTACTATAATCTATGAATTTAACGATCCATCATCAATATTTTATCCTGTAACATCAATCAATATGCATCTCGAATCAAATATTCATCTTTGCACTCTGTGCAAAAAGATATTCATCGATTAGTCGTGTTCATTTAAACACTGTTCATCTTTCGCACTACGGGCCAAAGATATTAAATAATATCATCATTTAAGACCGAGGATGATGAAAATATTTTTAAAGAAACGAATCCAGTGAAACAAAATGACAAGGATTAAGGATTAAGGATTAGTACTTGGTTTTATCCACGCCAAAAATACCTCAAAAATAATCATAGTGGTGTAAAATTCAAGAATGATCAAAACATGGATACAATCGAGTTAGTATCCGAATAGATATTTTGGACAAAAAGAAGAAATTTTATTTTTAAATTGAATAGTGTCAGTATACGTGAATAGTGCCGATATCGTGAATAAGTAACTCTCGACACCAAAAGATAGAAATTCCACAAAAACATCTTCACGCTTGAATAATAAGACGTGAATAGTAACTCGTGAATAAGTAACTCATGAATAAGTAACCCATGAATAAGTAACCCCGACATGAAAAAGTTCCAAATTTGATAAAACTTGATTAACATTTCAAAGATAATGATATTGAAGAAATAATATCATTACTGAAAAAATAATATCCCTTACCTCGAAAAGATCAAGATTTTAAATTTAAACACCAGGATATAAAGCTATGACTTGGACTTGCACCAGAGTATAGCAATACTCAAAGTATACTCAAAATACTCACAAGAATACGCTCGATAATATAGAGAGAAAACTTCATTTCGGTGTGATTTTCAATTCTAACCCAAGCACCCTATTTATAGGAAATTGCTTGTAACACCAAAGCAGAAAATTTAATAAATTAATATATATATATATCAAATTCATACGCCAACCTTAGAATTCAGATCCTAGCATTTCCCACATGCCACCTTCTAGAAAGAAATGATAAAAACGTTTTTCATAAAATAAATAATTAAAACTTACAAAAATTAATTATTTTGAACTTGAGAACTTCAATAATTCATAATAAATAGCCCTTTCATCAGAAAATTCGAATCTCATGAGTTTTTATAGGAAATTCAATTTCTACAACTTTGCAGAAGAAAGTTTTTCCAAATTCCAAACAAAAATCGACCGAAATCCACAAACGGGCGATTTTACAATTATAATCAAATTTCAGTCAATAAATGGGGTCCATGACATGTTTAACATGTTTTAAACATTTATTGTAAAAAAATACTCTTCCTCCTCAGTATACTCATATATCCCACATTCGTTGTAAAAATATCACCGTTAATATATTATTAAAATAATATATTTAAATGAATTATTTTATCAGAAAAAGATAAAATATTTATTTTCAACAATTGTCATTTTAAAAATTTTCTCCATCCATATCCACATAAAATCAATATTTTTCTCATCATATAAATCAATAATTAATTATTCACAAATAATATTACAGAATCACAATATTGACAACCAGGCAGTTCCCAAGAAAGAGGGGGCCTTCCAATAAGAATTTCTTCTTACTGGCTGCAATGATTAGGTGACCAAACCTCTCCTTGTGACGAACTTTCTAGACATTGCCAATAATGTTATCTAATAATATTATTGAGATAATATGAATTATTGCTTCGATAATGAAAGAAGATTGTGTAATGACAATTATTGAAACAACAAAGAATATAAAATATCAACGCAAAGAATTATTAACTCAATAAAATCATGAGCAAGAATTATCGTAACCATTATTGAGTAGTGCCTTCTTACGTAAGAATCAATAATTGGTGCAATACCTGGTGTCTTCTTTATTCAACAACGCGCGATTAGTGTGTTTTAACCACCGGGTATTCCAACAAAGATAATCTGTGAATAACTACGCCAAGTTATTTAAAAACAACTTATATTTTGTCGTTTTTTCTTCATCCAATCACTTTCCAGTTATGGGGCCCACACATTTCATGCTTGCCATTGTATACGAATATTCCGACAAAGCATTTAATATTCCACGACCAAACGAATATTCCCAACGATAATGAATATTTTATAACCACTTGCTTAATTTGAAATATTTGCATATTTAACCTTAACTATCCACATTAATCAAATCAACCCTTACTATTTCAAAATAATAAATAAAGGAAATTCCTTTTTATTTAAAAATTTCGGGGTCTTACAAGTACACTATCAAGTTAAAAAATGAAAATTGATATTTTCACAATAAAAGTATCGTTATAAATGTATAATGACGGTGAAAATCGTCGCTATAGGATCCTATAGCGACGATTTTGTTGTGAAACTATTGTGGATTTATTAGTTTCTAAATAAAATACTTGTAGTTAAAGAAGTTCAATAGTTAGTATTTCTCCTATCCTAACTAAAGGATCAGTTTTTATTTTTAAAGTCAAATGATATATTTTTGAATTTAAAATTGATATAAATTAATTTATTATTAGATAATTGAATAATGAAAATTATAAATTATTTTAAACTGTTGTGAAATAGAAGATTTATTATATTCAAAAATTAAATGAATTACTTTAATTTTAAATCTGAAAAAGTCCAATTTTATCTTATATTTTTGAAAAATGTTGGAAGTATTATTGAAGGAGCTCAACCGAAAGTTTATTAGAGGGAGCCAAAAGAAAATTAGGAATGAGAATATTTAGTTTTAGGCAAGGTTTTTAAATCCGGACCGGTCATCGAACCGAAAAAGTTATTGGGTGGATGGGTACCTGGTTGGTAGGTGGTTTGGACCGTTATTCGACCCAAATGACGTCATTAATATGTAATAAATAATAAATAATTAATTATATTAATTATTATTATATATTGTATATAATATTTAGTAAATATGTAAAATTAATCAATTTATCTACAAAAAAAAAAAACTAAACATCTCTAAGATACATTCAAATTCCGATATTCAACCACAAGTTCAAGTGTTTGATTAAATGAATGCAAAAATATGTAAAATACCAAACAAAGTCTCAACTAAATTAATAAAATAAAATAAAATCCGTATATTTTTTTTTTTTAATCTTTAAGGAGAGAACCGGTCAAACCCGTGAACCGGTCACTGGTTCATTGGGTCAACCGGTTCAACCGCCGGTTCATCGGTTCTGAACGATTTTTGAGCAGAAGTGGTTTAGTGGTCCAAACCGGACCGTTAAATAAACCGGGTCCAATTTTTTCTGATTCAACTGACGATCCGGTCCGAGTTTGAAAACATTCGTTTTAGGGCATAAACCCAAGATCTGTGAAGTATGAATTGATAGTTAAACTATATAATTATTTTGCTAACTGGAAAAAAGGGAACATAAAGGGGTTGATTAGTTGAGGTCTGAATCTGATTTTTGTCACAGATGGATGACAATTGACAAGATATGTTGTTGATGCTGTCTACACACACACACACACACACACACACACACACACATATATATATATATATATACATATATGAATAATAATTCATTATGTATTTATTACATATCAAAGATAGATTTATAATATTTTTATTAACGATTGATATTAATTCAGTATGTTATTATTAGAAGCGGACAATAATACTATTTTTAGTGTCATCTGCTATTATTAATAACGGATGTAACTTATCGTTCGCTACTAATAAATAATAATAGCAGACGTAAATTAATTTTTATTATCAATTTTTATATTGATAGAAATAATGTATGTCTATTTTTGATCCATACTGAATATATGCTATAAATTATTCCTATATATATATATATAAATTAATTTTTTGGAGGAAGCCCAACAATCAACGTGGCTTGCATTAAGTGGGGCCAGGCCACTAAACAATCATATAAATTAATGCATAATCAGATGTGATATAATTCAGTTAAGTTCGGGGCACGAAAGCTATGCATTATTCTATTCTTGTGAAAAAGCAACTTATGGTGTGACATGAGCCTTCTAAGTTCCAAAAATAGCTTAACCCTGTTGGGATTTATAAGCAAGCTACTTAATTATTTGATTAAAAAAAATAATATATTTAATTATTTGACTACATATATCAAGCTATACATTTTTTGTCTTGCGTTTTATTCGATTCTATTTTAAGGGTAAGAAAATATTTTCTTTTCTTTTTAGATGTTGGTGACATTCCCATTTTAAAGAGATATAGATACAACTACAATAAATAATATAATTAATCTTAATAATTCCTCAAGATTTGAAAAACAATAATTTCTTTTATTAATTGCATGTACAACTAATTCTATTTTTTAACATAAATATATTTATTTTCTCTCTTTTTAATTTATAAAAATATACTCTTCCCTCCGTCTCCAAATTAATTTTCTAGGTTTTGACTTTTTAAAATCAAATTGACCATTTTAAAACTAATCTTTTTACTATTTTTGCTAAAATATAAGTGAAGGGATTATAACAAAAAAAAGTATATACAATTTATTATTAATCCAAATTTTTATAATTTTAGAAATATATTTATATATGCTTAATTATTAATTCTAAAAATAGTCAATTTAACTTAAAAAAGTTAAAACTGAACAATTAATTTGGGATGGAGGGACAAGGGCGAAACTCCTTTGAGAATTTGGGGCCATGCCCCCCCAAGATCTGAATTTTTTTTTGTTGCCAAGTGATGTGAACAATTTTTTAAGCCCACTTGATCAATAATATATTTTATTGTTTAAGGCTGGCCCGATGATCGCGACGCCCCAAAGCAATATATACATCACCTATTACGAGTTGTCAATCGTAGTACGAAAAACAACTACAACTTTATTATTACAACAAGAAGCGTGAGTTTGAATACAAATATTATCTTCTACAATATCTATACTCAAATAAATCCTCATCACATTTATTGATACATTATTTTACAAAAATGGTGAGGACTACTAAACAATCCTTTCTAAAACCTTCATTCCCATACCCCAGGCTCGCATCTCGCTTATATTCTCGCCTCCCGAGAAGAAAAATGGAACACAAAGGAAAAGGGTGAGCTCAACTAGCCCAAGTAAAGAATATTATGACTAAGATAATATACAACAAATTACCGTTAGTCTTCAACAGGAAAAATCTAATAGAATACAATAGACAACAAATTTTAAATCAATATTCGCAATGTGAAATAATAATTCATTAGAAGAGTTAAGTAGAGAATGCAAACTACTATCTTCTATGTATGAATTTAAAAGTTCATCGTCTATCTTTTATCCCGTAACATCAATCAATATACATATGGAATCAAATATTCATCTTTGCACTACAGCCAAAGATATTCATGATTGGTCGTATTCATCTAAACACTGTTCATCTTTGCACTACAACCCAAAGATATTCTTCAGAAATCATTCATCTTTTGACTATAGGCCAAAGATATTCAATAATATCATCATTTAAGACCGAGGATGATGAAAATATTTTTAAAAAGCGAATCCAAATTGAAACAAAATGACAAGAATTAAGGATTAAGGATTAGTACTTTGTTTTATCCATGTACAAAAATACCTCAAAAATAATCATAGTGGTGTAAAATTCAAGAATGATCAAAACATGGATACAATCAAAGCTAGTATCCGAATAGATATTTTGGACAAAAAGAAGAAATTTATTTTTCGATTGAATAGTCTTGAGTATCGTAAATAGTAACTCAGACACCAAAAGATAGAAATTCCACAAAAAACATCTTCACGCTTCATGAATAGTACTCAATGAATAAGAACTCGTGAATAGTAACTCATGAATAGTAACTCGTGAATAAGAACTCATGAATAGTAACCCGAGCATGAAAAAGTTCCAAATTTGATAAAAAGTTCCAACCAATATTTCAAAGATAATGATATTGAAGAAATAATATCATTTGAGAAGAAAATAACATCTCTTACCTCGAAAGATTAGTACTTTAATTTGGAATACGGGTATAGTCTTTGAAAGGAACTTGCACCGCATCTAACAATACTCAAAGTATACTCACAAGAATACGCTCAATATATCGAGAGAGAAATAGAGAGAAACTTCAGCTTTTTACGGTGTGTTTTTCAATTCTAACCTAAGACCCTATTTATAGGAAAATGCTTAGAACACCAAAGTTAAAATTGAATATAATATTAATATATTTTTCACATTTTCTTTAGCCCACCTTAGACAACTGATCTCAGCCCATTTGAATCACATGAGGCCAACTTAGTTGCAAAAACGTTTTTCTCAAAATAATTAACTAAAACTCCCAAAAATTAATTATTTGAACTTGAACTTCAATAATTCATAATAAATAGCCCTTTCATCAGAAAATTGAATCTCGCGAGTTTTATAGAAAATTCAATTCTCTACAACTTTGCAGAAGAAAGTTTTCCAAATTCCAAATAGAAATTGACCGAAATCCACAAACGGGAGATTTTACTGTGCTATAATCAAATTTCGATTCGATAATTGTGTCCACCAACACACAAAACATGTGTTAAACATTTAATGCCACAAAATACTCTTCCTCCTCATATACTCATATATCCCACATTCATTGTAAAAATATCATCGTTAATATATTATTAAAATAATATATTTAAATGAATTATTTTATCAAAAAAGATAAAATATTAATTTTCAACAATTGTCACATTAAAATTTTCTCCATCTATATCCTCATAAAATCAATATTTTCCTCATCATATAAATCAATAATTAATTATTCATAAATAATATTACGAGAATCACATTATTGATAAACCGTGCAGTTCAGATAGAGGGGGCTTCCAATAAGAATTTTTTTCTTCTTTGGCGCAATTAGGTGACCAAACCTCTCCTTAGCAGAACTTTCTAGACATTGCCAATAATGTTATCTAATAATATTATTAGGATAATATGAATTATTGCTTCGATAATGAAAATACCGTGTAATGACAATTATTGAAACAACGGTAATATAAAATATCAACGCAACAATTATTAACTCAATAAAATACTGAATAGTAATTATCGTAACCATTATTGAGTGGCGCTTTCACGTAAGAATCAATAATTGGTGCAATACCGTGTCTTCTTGTGTTTTAACCCACGGGTATTTTAACAAGATGATAACTGTGAATAACCACATAGTTATTTTTAAACAACTTATATTTGTCGTTTACTTCATCCAATCGCTTTCCGTTATGGGGCCCACAGCATTATTTGTCACTAAATCGCACGAATATTCCCAAGACGATGACGAATATTCTCCAAACAACAATGAATATTTTATAACCACTTGCTTATTTTGAAATATTTACGTATTTTACCCTAACTATCCACATTAATCAAATCAACCCTTACTATTTCAAAATAATAAATAGAAAATTAAATTTCATTAATAATAAGTTGGGGTCTTACAACCTCCCTCCTTATAAAATTTCGTCCTCGAAATTGACGTACGATACTGGTGTTTGAAAAGGTGAGGATACCTCGCTTTCATTTTAGTTTCCAATTCCCGGGTCATTTCCTCTATAGCATGATTCCTCCACAAAACTTTAACTTGTGGTATGACCTTCATGCGTAGGGACATGCTCCTTCCTATCCAAGATCTTGTGGTACCTCCTCATACGTTAAGTCTTTGGCTATCTCGTCCGGTTCTAACTCTATAACGTGGTTTCGGGTCTTTCACATATTTACTGAAATACAGATATGTGAAACACATTATGAACACGAGACATACTAAGTAGGTAACGCGAGTCTATAGGCTACATTTCCTACTCGGTCAAGAATTTGAAATGGACCAATAAATCGTGGATTGAGCTTTCCTCTCTTCCCAAATCTTGTAACTCCCTTCCATGGAGCAACTCGCAACAATACATGATCCCCTACACTAAATTCCACGTCCTTTCGATGAAGATCCGCATAACTCTTTTGTCGATCTTGTGCTGGTTTGTATCGTTGTCGAATCATTTGGATCTTTTTCAGTAGTCATACGTACCAACTCGGGTCCCAACAATGTTGCTTCACCCACCTCGTCCCAACATACTGGAGAGCGACACTTTCGCCCATATAATGCTTCAAATGGAGCCACACCTATACTTGCACGATAAGCTGTTGTTGTAGGAGAATTCCACCAATGGTAAATACTTATCCCAATTGCCCCTTGAAGTTCAGGGACACAGAGCCTTAATAAATCTTCAAGAGTTTGAATAGTCCTTTTCGATTGTCCGTCAGGTTTGAGGATGGTATGCCGAATCAATCGTAGATCCGCGCCCATAGCTTTTTGCAAGCTAACCCAAAATCTTGAAGTGAATCTTGGGTCACGATACAAAACTATGGATACAGCATGCCATGCAACCTCACAATCTCATTCACGTCATACTAGCAAGACGTTCAAGTGAATAAGTCTCCGTGTCGGCAAGAAATGAGCAAACTTGGTTAATCTATCAACAATAACCCAAATAAAGCATTGATGCCCCGAGAAACCGTAGGAAGACCCGTAATGAAATCCATGGTAATGTGTTCTACTTCCATTTTGGAATCTCAAGTGGTTGCAACGGACCCTTAGGTACCGGATGCTCCACTTTACACGTTGACAAGTTAAACACATTGAGATAAACTTTTCAATCTCTCTCTTCATATTGTTCCACCAAAATGTATGTCAAGATCAAGATACATTTTAGTACTTCCAGGATGGATTGCAAATGGTGTATTGTGTGCCTCCATCATAATCTTGTACTTCAAATCGAGTCGTTAGGAACCTGAAGTCTAGAGTGGACTCAAGTATTCCTTCTTCATCAATTCTCGCTTAGGAATAGCTCCTTCAGTACTTTCTTCTTCATACGCATCACTCCCGGTCGATGGCTTGAGCAACCTTAACTTTTCTATTAAAGTTGGCTCTGTCGTATACTTGACATCATCGCACTCGTTCTTGTATATGATCTTCTACTCAACGCGCTACCACGCGTTCGCTTTTCCGGGATGGTATTGAATAGTGTGGTCGTAGTCTTTCAATAGCTCGAGCCAACGTCATTGCGCCGCATGTTGAGTTCTTTTTGAGTGAAGAAATATTTAAGGCTTTTATGGTGCGAATATATCTCCACTTTCTCCCCATATAGATAGTGCCTACATATCTTTAAGCGAAAACGATCAACGCTAACTCTAGATCATGAGTAGGATAATTCCTCTCATACTCTTTTTAAATTATCGCGAGGCATAGGCTATGACTTTCCCATGTTGCATGAGAACACATCCTAACCCTTTGCACTCAAGCATCGTCAGAGATAACAAATCCATCCGAACCGGATGGTATTGTTAGAACAGTCTTAGAAATAAGTCTCTCTTAAGCTCTTGGAAACTCTTCTCGCGATTCTTCACTCCAAACGAATTTTATATCCTTCGAAAGTTATTTGAGTTAATGGAGTAGCGATTCGAGAAAACCCTTCCACGAATCTCCGATAATAACCAATTAAGCCCAAAAGCTACGTCACTTGATCCACCGACTTGGTTGCTCCAACTTTGTATTGCTTCAATCTTCACGGATCAACAGATACTCCATGTTTCGACACCACGTGCCCAAGGAATGCTACTTCCTCAAGCCGAACTCGCATTTCTTCAATTTGGCATATAGTTTGTTTTCACGAAGCCTTTGGAGTACCAAATTTTCAAATGGTGCTCATGATTTCACGACTTTTGGAATATATAAGGATGTCATCAATAAAGACAACAACGAATCCGATCCAAATATTCCTTGAATACTCGGTTCATCATATCCATGAAAAGCAGAGAGCATTAGTCAATCCGAAAGACATGACTAAGAATTCATAATGCCCATACCGAGTTCAAGGCGGTCTTTGGAATATCCTCGATTTCTAATCTTCAAATTGATGATATCCGTAAGCGAAGATCGATTTTGAAAAGA
Organism: Panax quinquefolius; assembly: GCA_020205615.1. Lineage (NCBI taxonomy): Eukaryota > Viridiplantae > Streptophyta > Magnoliopsida > Apiales > Araliaceae > Panax > Panax quinquefolius. The sequence continues at coordinate 20,427,306 of CM035156.1, forward strand.
ATTGTGCCCTCAGAATCGGTCAAACAAGTCATCAATACGAGGTAGAGGATACCTATTCTTGATGGTGACATGGTTCAATTCAGATAGTCAATACAAAGTCGCATACTCCCGTCTTTCTTCTTTACAAATAAAACAGAGCACCCCAAGGAGATGTACTAGGATGAATGAAACCGATGTCCAACAATTCCTATAGTTGGACCTTTAACTCCTCTGAAGTTCAATAGAGCCATTCGATATGGGGTTTTAGAAATGGGCTTTGTACCGGGTTCAAGATCAATAAAGAATTCAACTTCACGCGTTCGGGGTAGACCGGAAGTTCTTCGGAAATCGTCAGGAAAGTCAATAACAACAGAATATTATTCAAATTTGGCGTGTCTTTATTCAAATCCATAACATGGGCTAAGAAAGCTTGACATCCGTTTTTCAATAAAGCGAATAGCTTTATGATTAGATATGATGTTGATTGATTTTAATGGTTTAGTTGCTTGAATTGCATAACAAAGTTGGTTAGGAATATGAAAACTAACAACCTTACTTAAAACAATCAATTTTGGCATGATGAGTAGTTAACCAATCAATCCCTAAAATCACATCAAAAGCAAGTATCTTTAAAGAGATAAGGTCAACGGTAAAGGTAATGGTGCCAACTTGAATCAAACAAGATTTATAAGCGATTGGATGTGATGAAAGTTTCTCCTAATCTGAGTTTCTACAGATAGGTCAAAGTCTAATTTCTCCTGAGTCAAGTTTAAGCGTTGAGCACAAGCGGAGAGATAAATGAATGGGTGGGTAGACCGGTATCAAGTAAGGTATAAACTTTGCAAGAATTTATAAATAGCTTACCCGTGATCACCTCGTTTGGGTTCCTCGCATTTTGACCGATCCACAACAAACGCCTCTTCCGGAATCGTTGACTTTGACTTTTAGGGGACGATCTTTTGAGTCACCGTCCCCATTGAACTAGGTTTCGCCACTGCATAAATCTCGGCGATATGTCCTTCCTTTCCACAATTATAGCATACCTTGAGCTGCTAGGATTTGTGTAGCGCGCCCAAATAGGTATACATCACCTATTACGAGTTGTCAATACACGTATACGAAACAACTACAACTTTATTATTTATGAAGAAAGCTGTGAGTTTGAATACAAATATTATCTTCTAGACAATATCTATACTCAAATAATCCTTATCACATTTATTGATACATTATTTTACAAAAATGGTGAGGACTACTAAACAATCCTTTCTAAAACCTTCATTCCATACCCCGACTCGTACTCGCTATATTCTCGCCTCCTGAGAAAAATGGAACAAAAAGGAAAAGGGTGAGCTCAACTAGCTCAGTAAAGAATGTTATGACTAAGATAATATACAACAAATTACCGTTAGTCTTCAACAGGGAAAAATTTTAATAGAATATAATAGACAACAAATTTTAAATCAATATTCGCAGCGGAAGTAATAATTCATTAGAAGAGTTAAGTAGAGAATGCAAACTACTATCTTCTATGTATGAATTTAAAAGTTCATCGTCTATCTTTTATCCCTGTAACATCAATCAATATATGTGAGACCCCAGATTTTATCAATAAAGATTTTAATTTTGTCAAAATAATTTTTTTATATTATGGTGTGAATTTGAGATAATATTATAGTTGTGGGTAGTATTTATAAATTTTGCAAAGTATGCAAGTGGTTATATTATATTCGATTGGTGGGGGAATATTAGGTTTAGCGAGGAATATTAAATACAACTACTCAATCATTGGTGGACCCTATTAAATGTAATTATTGTTTGATTGAGAAGCGACAAAAATATTTTATTGAAATAACGGTGGAAGTTTTACCGTGGTTCTTTGTTGAACTACTTTCGGTAGTAAAAAAATGCGAATACGTGTGGTTGCATAAGTAGCATACGGTATTGATTATTGATGCTTATGTGAGAAGTCACTAAGTTTGATTCCATTATCATCGATTAATAATATGAATTATTATAGCGATAATGACGTTTTGTTTTATTCGTATTATTAACGTAATAAAAGCGAAACATCTTTTTATATAAAATAGAATACTTTATTAAAGTTATTCTATAAATAGAATATATTATATTTTATTATGCATAGTGTTGCATAGTGTTTTGCATAGTATTGCATAGTGTTTGCATAGTAAAATGTTTTTTATATAAATAGAATATATTATATTTTATTTAAAAGATTTTTCTTTAAATATGGACCGTCGATTAAAGTAAATCAATCTCAGATAGTTCATGGATTAATTCTTATGCATTCCATTTTCCTATAAATAAGCTCATTCCTTCATTATTTTCTTACTTAATTCATTGAAACTCAGAGAGAGAAATTATAGAGAAGTTTATAGAGAGAAAATTATAGAAAGAAGAAGAGTATTCTCGCTACTTCACTACTTCTATATTAGGTTCTTTTACTACGGTGAAGGGTGTTATTCTTTCTTCTTGAAGAGAACTTACATTATTCCATTCACTATTATTACATTGGAATAACTTTTGTAAAAGTGGCATACCCTATACATAACTTTGATAATGTGGCATACCCTATACTTGGTGAAATCCTTATGTTATTCCATTGCTTATTATTACATTGGAATAACTCGTATACGTGGTTTACCCTATACTTGGTGACATTCTTCTATTATTACATTGGAACATCACATGCGTGTGTTTTACTGGGACCGGGTCCGCTTTTTATTATTGATACATTGGAACATCCATGCATGTGTTTTACAGGACTGGTTAAAATCTTTATCATTCTGTTGGAATATCCTATCGTGTGTTTTACAGGATCTGGTTCCATCTTTATTATTCTGTTGGAACATCCTGTCGATTGTGAATTTCACCGACTCGATTCCGTTATTATTATTACATTTGAATAACTCGTCTATCATCAAGTACCGCATGCATGGTGATTTCTTTTGTTATTCCATTCTTTATTATACCCAGTTGGTTAAAACTTTGACTTCAATACTCCATGAAATTAGTAGAATATCCTTGATATTTGCGTTTCATCCAAAGATATCTTTTCATGGAAATATTCTTACGATCATTATTGAATTTTACTCTATGTAAACAAGAGATCATGTTGACAATTTGGACGTTAATAATTCATGGATTAAATAATTCTTGAACATGTTTTATTGAATTACTATGTCATTGTCATCATCCTCATGTTATATTATGTTATCTTTGGCTTACGTGCATAGATGAACTTAGTATGATTATGACCGAGGATCATTCGGTATAATCATGACTTGATATAAATGATGTGACAAAAGTCCTCGTTGGCACGTAATGTAGTGATGGATAGTTTTTGGTATGATTATGACCGGGGTGATTCGGTATAGTCATGACCATTGATAATTTGATGAAAATCCTTGACCGTGGGTGCGGGGATGATTAGATGTGGTGGTTTATTATTGTCGAGTCTCAAATGATAAAAATTGATGAAAACCTTTTAAAACCTAAAAGATAGTAGACTTTATTCTCTACTTGACTCTTTTAATGGATTGCTTATTCCATTGATTAAACCGGTTGTCTATTGTATTTTATCGGTTTAACATTGTTGAAGGCTAATGATAATTTATTCGCATTATCTTAGTCATAATATTTCTATTGGGCTAGTTGAGCTCACCCTTTCTTTCTTTGTTTCTTCGTGAAATGAGAACATAGTTGGGACGAGTCTGGGAACTAAGTAATGGTCCCGAGGATAGCATTAGTAGTCCCTCACTATTACGTGAAATAGTGTGATAATAGTTGTAATGAGGACTCCTTTTGAGTTTGTATAATATCTAGTAGACAATATTTGTATTCAAACTCACGGTTTATGTCGTATTGTACCTACGCGATTAGGTTAGTAAGTTGTATTTGAATTTATGTACCATGTAAGTGGCGACCCAAGATGGGTGACGTATACCTAATTTTGGGGGCGTCACAATATACATCTGGAATTAAATATTCATCTTTGCACTACAGGCCAAAGATATTCATCGATTGGGTCATGTTCATTTAAACACATTGCTCATTTTGCACTACGGGCAAAGATATTAATCGATCGGTCGTGTTCATCTCAACACACATTTCATCTTTGCACTCACAGCCAAAGATATTCTTCAAAATCATTCATCTTTGCACTACAGGCCAAAGATATTCAATAATATCATCATTTAAGGCGAGGATGATGAAAATATTTTTAAAGAAACGAATCCATTGAAACAAAATGACAAGGATTAAGGATTAAGGATTAGTACTTTGTTTTATCCATGTTTAAAAATACCTCAAAAATAATCATAGTGGTGTAAAATTCATGAATGATCAAAACATGGATACAATCAAAGCTAGTCTCCGAATAGATATTTTAGATTTAAAAGAAAAATTTTCATTTTTCGGTGAATAGTGTCAGATTTGTGAATAGTGCCAGTATCACGTGAATAAGTAATCAGACACCAAAAGATAGAAATTCCACAAAAACATCTTCACGCTTCATGAATAGTACTCGTGAATAGTAACTCGTGAATAGTAACTCATGAATAGTAACTCGTGAATTGTAACTTCGCTGAATAAGTAACTCCATACATGAAAAAGTTCCAAATTTGATAAAAAGTTCCAACCAATATTTCAAAGATAATGATATTGAAGAAATAATATCATTTGAGAAGAAAATAACATCCCTTACCTCAAAATAACCGTATTTCGATTGAATTTGGGATATAGTCTTTGTGAAACTTGCACCGAATAAAGAACTCTCAAAATATCAAAATACTCACAAAAATACGTTCAATAATCTAGAGAGAAAGAAAACTTGTTTCGGTGTGATTTTCAATTCTAACCTAAGCACTTTATTTATAGAAAAATGCTTTAGAGCATAAAGGAGACTAAATAATAAAATATTATTATTATTATTATTTCTCACCTTCTACGCACGCCACCAACCAACTTTGAAAGCCATCACCATCTTTAAATAAATTGTCGCCCCCACATGTTAATTAATCACCAACCAAAAAGTGGGGCCCATACTCATTTAAAAATTATTTTATTTTGAAACTTCAACAATTCATAGAAAATAAATGGGTTATCGAGGAAAATCTGAATTCTATATCCATTCTTTTGAAATCGAATTCTCTACAACTTTCTGAAGAAATTTTTCCAAATTCCAAAAGAAAATGACCAAAATCTGCATACGGATAAGTTTTCTAATTTCCTTCTCTTCCTTTCTCTTTCTTCCTTTCCCATAATTCTCCACTAACTCTCTCTCTTCCCCCACTTTCTTCTCTTACCCCCACCACTTCTTCTACATACACACACAAATATATATATATATATATATATATACATTAAAATATTTACAATTATTAAATAATTCCAATTCTATCTTCTCTCTCCACCTCATCTATTTATAAACCATGAATTTATTGTAAAAATATCACCATCAATATATTATTAAAATAATATATTTAAAAGAATTATTTTATCGAAAAAGATAAAATATTAATTTTCAACAATTGTCATTTTAAAATTTTTCTCCATCTATATCCATATAAAATCAATATTTTCCTCATCATATGAATCAATAATTAATTATTCACAAATAATATTACGAATCACAATATTGACAACCTGTGCGGTTCTCAGGAAGAGGGGCTTTCAATAAGGATCTCTCCTTCTTGGCGGCATTGATTAGGTGACCAAACCTCTCCTTGATGTAACTTTCTAGACATTGCAATAATGTTTTCTAATAATATTATTCGGATAATATGAATTATTGATCCGATAATGGAAATCACGTGTAATGACAATTATTGAAACAACAAAGAATATAAAATATCAACGCAACAATTATTGAATCAATAAAATAAAAATACTGAGCAAGTAATTATCGTAATAATTATTGAGTAGTGCCTTCTTTACGTAAGAATCAATAATTGGTGCAATCTGGTACTTCTTTGTTCAACAACGCAGATTAGTGTGTTTTAACCACCGGGTATTCCAACAAGATAATACTTGGTAACAACTACGCCTGCTATTTTTAACCAACTTATATTTATCTTTTCTTCATCCAATCGCTTTCTAGTTATGGGCCCACACATGGTCGCTGGTGCGTCGCATCGAATATTCCTCGACGACAGATTTAATATTCCACGACCAAACGAATATTCAAATAACAACAATGAATATTTTATAACCACTTGCTTATTTTGAAATATTTATGTATTTAACCCTAACTATCCACATTAATCAAATCAACCCTTTATTTCAAAATAATAAATAGAAAATTAAATTTCATTAATAATAAGTTGGGGTCTTACGGTTTGACCGATATGTCCCTCTTTCCGCATTTATAGCATATATAATGGGTGGTCGTTCTCCTCCCTTAGAACCCGGTTATTGCTTGCAGAATCGCTGCTCTTCATACGGTCGTTGTTAAATCTCCTCTTTTAAAATCTCCTCCTAACTCGCTTCTTCTATTTTCATGGCCATGATTACCACCGGAGTGGTTACCATTTTTGTCCGTCTGTTTCTTTTCATTTGGTTATCATTATTACATTGATCGCTATCTCTGCGTACGATCCTCCGGTTGTGGTTCCTCGGTTAAGCCGTACTTCGTTATCTCGCCTAATAATTGAGCCCCATTTATAACATCTCGAATAGAGAGAAAGTTTATGAGAAATGAGAGATCTTGGCGTATCTTAAGGGTATCAAACCTCTAAGAAACATCCGCCATATCGTTCCTCATTCTCCACCAAATGAGGTGCAAACACGGATAACTCGCAAACTTTGCCCTCGTCTTGAGACACCGTCGTGTTGTTTTGCTCTAATCTGATGAACTCTACTTCCTTCATATAGCCGAACACTTTCGAGGAAAGTATTTGTCATTAAATAGTTCTGAAATGTTTCCCAAGACATCTTTGAGTCTTGTTTGGATGGGTATGCTTCATGAGACTCCCACCGGTGAGTCTGCCTCGCCACGGAACATAAAGGTGGCGAATGGAACCTTCATTCTCCGTGCATCCCAAGACATCGAATATCTTGGTAATTTTTTTGACCCATGTTTCCATGGCATGATCGGATCCGGCTTTCCCTTAAATTCTGGTGGTCCCGACTCTTTAAACCGATTGGTGTGATAACCCGTGAATTGCTATCATTTCCTCCTCAGTATTTTGAACACGAGTCTCCTCAAATGCGATTTTGCATGAACTGCAAAAAGCTTCTAAACATCCCTCGTTCATCATCCGCTTTCGGTGGTGTTGTTCACGGGAGGAAAATTGTCGACTGTTACGTTCTCTCTCCTCGTTGGTGAGTACAGCGTCTCCACGGTCTCATTTCCATTGTTAATATTCTCGATCGACATTCTCAAATCATCGTCATAAAACAAGGGTTAATTAAGGAAATCAATATATCACATAATATCCTTATATACTGACCAACTAAAAAAATAAGCTTAGGTAGGACACACTAGCGAAGGATTTACTCGTCTCTCCCTCCTAGTTCTATTCCCCGATCTCCATGGAGATCATATCCCTAAGCTCGATACTAACTGTGGCGCCCCCAAAATAGGTATACATCACCTATTCCGAGGTTGTCAATACATGGTACGTAAACAACTACAACTTTATTATTACAATAGTAAAGCGTGAGTTTGAATACAAATATTATCTTCTAGACAATATCTATACTCAAATAAATCCTCATCACATTTATTGATACATTATTTTACAAAAATGGTGAGGACTACTAAACATTCCTTTCTAAAACCTTCATTCCATACCCAGGCTGCATCGCTATATTCTCGCCTCCCCGAGAAGAAAAATGGAACACAAAGGAAAAGGGTGAGCTCAACTAGCCCAATAAAAGAATATTATGACTAAGATAATATACAACAAATTACAGTTAGTCTTCAACGAGGAAAAAATCTAATAGAATACAATAGACAACAAATTTTAAATCAATATTCGCAATGAAATAATAATTCATTAGAAGAGTTAAGTAGAGAATGCAAACTACTATCTTACATGTATGAATTTAAAAGTTCATCGCTCATCTTTTATCCCGTAACATCAATCAATATACATCCGGAATCAAATATTCATCTTTGCACTACTGTGCCAAAGATATTCATCGATTGGTCATGTTCATCTAAACACTGTTCATCTTTGCACTACTGACCAAAGATATTCTTGAGAAATCATTCATCTTTGCACTTACAGCCAAAGATATTCAATAATATCATCATTTAAGGTCGAGGATGATGAAAATATTTTTAAAAAGCGAATCCAAATTGAAACAAAATGACAAGGATTAAGGATTAAGGATTCGATTTCTTTGTTTTATCCATGTTCAAAAATACCTCAAAAATAATCATAGTGGTGTAAAATTCAAGAATGATCAAAACATGGATACAATGAAAGCTAGTATCCGGAATAGATATTTTGGACAAAAAGAAGAAATTTTATTTTTAGATTGAATAGTGTCAGATATCGTGAATAGTCTTGGTATCGTGAATAAGTAACTCACACACCAAAAGATAGAAATTCCACAAAAAAACATCTTTACGCTTCGCTTGAATAGTTCTCGTGAATAGTAACTCGTGAATAGTAACTCATGAATAGTAACTTCGTGAATAAGTAACTCATGAATAGTAACCAGACATGAAAAAGTTCCAAATTTGATAAAAAGTTCCAACCAATATTTCAAAGACATAATGATATTGAAGAAATAATATCATTTGAGAAGAAAATAACATCCTTACCTCGAAAGATTAGTACTTTATTTGGAATACCGTATAGTCTTTGAAGGAACTTGCACCGTCTAACAATACTCAAAGTATACTCACAAGAATACGCTCAATATATCGAGAGAGAAATAGAGAGAAACTTCAGTTTTACGGTGTGTTTTCAATTCTAACCTAAGACCTATTTATAGGAAAATGCTTTAGAACACCAAAAGCGAAAATTGAATATAATATTAATATATTTTCACATTTTCTTTAGCCCACCTATGAGACAACTGATCTCAGCCCATTTGAATCACATGTGAGGCCAACTTAGTTGCAAAAAACGTTTTCTCAAAATAATTAACTAAAACTCCCAAAATTAATTATTTGAACTTGAAACTTCAATAATTCATAATAAATAGCCCTTTCATCAGAAAATTCGAATCTCATGAGTTTTTATAGAAAATTCAATTCTCTACAACTTTGCAGAAGAAAGTTTTCCAAATTCCAAATAGAAATTGACCGAAATCCACAAGCGCAGGCGATTTTATTGTTTATAATCAAATTTCTATTCAATAATTGTGTCCACCAACACACAAAACATGTGTTAAACATTTAATGCCACAAAAATACTCTTCCTCCTCATATACTCATATATCCCACATTCATTGTAAAATATCATCGTTAATATATTATTAAAATAATATATTTAAATGAATTATTTTATCGAGAAAAGATAAAATATTAATTTTCAACAATTGTCACATTAAAATTTTCTCCATCTATATCCTCATAAAATCAATATTTTCCTCATCATATAAATCAATAATTAATTACTCATAAATAATATTACGAGAATCACATTATTGTGACGGGCATAGGTTCAGGGATAGAGGGGCTTCCAATAAGAATTTTTCTTCTTTGGCAGCGCAATTAGGTGACCAAACCTCTCCTTGAAGCGAACTTTCTAGACATTGCCAATAATGTTATCTAATAATATTATTCGGATAATATGAATTATTGCTTCGATAATGAAAATCTTGTGTAATGACAATTATTGAAACAACAAAGAATATAAAATATCAACGCAACAATTATTAACTCAATAAAATAATTGAATAGTAATTACCGTAACCATTATCGAAAGTAGTGCCTTCTTACGTAAGAATCAATAATTGGTGCAATCTTTGTGTCATCGTGTGTTTTAACCACGGGTATTTTAACAAGATTACTTGGTAATAACCACGCCGTTATTTTTAAACAACTTATATTTGTCGTTTTCTTCATCCAATCGCTTCACGTTATGGGGCCCACACATGCATGTCAAGGCTGGTCGTCATTTAATATTCCCCGACAAAGATCTGAATATTCTAAAACAACAATGAATATTTTATAACCACTTGCTTATTTTGAAATATTTGCGTATTTTACCCCTAACTATCCACATTAATCAAATCAACCCTTACTATTTCAAAATAATAAATAAAGAAAATTAAATTTCATTAATAATAAGTTGGGGTCTTACAGTGACCCAATAACTCTATTATATCATTTATTTATTTTCAATACACGCTTGTCTCTCTATTTCTCACTTTGTCTCTATTTATCCTCTATTATGTCTTGACTCTAGAATTCTCGAAAATTCAATATTTCCGCAATTGCGGTTCCAAATCAAAAGGTCAAGGCTCAATATTCTTCCCTCGGATACTTCCGATCTCGGTTAGTCATCCACACACATATACATACATATTTTATAATCAATTTGTTGTGCCTGCATTTGCGATGGTTAGGGTTTTGAATTTTATGTCATGCGTGTGAGTCATTAGTGGGCACCTTGTCAAATTAAAAAGAAAAACTCGAATTACAGTTAAGTTCGATGAAAATTGTTGACAAATGGGTTGTTTGCCCAATTGCCCTATTGGTTTGTCTCAGCTTAAGCTTTCGCCAATTCTTTAGCAATATCTTGATGTAGTGATGTGACTTAGATTTATCTAGTAGTATATCTCGTATATGGTTATAACAATTAACAACTAGACTTTTGATTTGTCTCATCCAACATTTCTTGATTTCAATGGTTGGGTTTTCATGAATCATGATTTTCTTGATTTTGGTGTGAAGTTGAAGTGTTGAATCATGATTTCTTGATTGGTGGAGTACTTCATTTTTAGTTTATTAGTCCTTGTCCATAAATACTTTGTGAGCCCTTGAAATGGAAATTGCATTACTAAAGTTGAATTTTTTATTTTTGTTTTAGAATCATGGTAAAATCACATCTATTGATTCATTTTTCAAGAGAAAGCAATCAACTCATGTTGACATCTCTCGCTTTACCCCCGAGCCTAATGTTCAAACATCTTTGCCTACCCCACGAACAAGAACAACGTCCTCTAAAATCACCAAGAATTGAAGGTAAAGAATGGGACATTAATTATTTGGAGCGTGATCCTGGAAAACGTATCGAGATATGGAAATGTCGTAGTGATCTACTTGATGAAGTTCGACGAGCTTACATCAATTACGGTCCATTTCAATGCTTTCTTCCAGAGTACCCTTTTTCTGGATCTAAAAAGCATCCTCGCCGCTTTCAATCATCATGGTTCAAGGTATTTCCATCTTGGTTAGAGTATTCCCCTTCAAAGGATGCCGCATTTTGTCTACCTTGCTATCTCTTTAACAAAGAAGGTGTACAACATGGGCAAAGTACTTTTTCAAAGGATGGATTTAATAGTTGGAAGAAAGTAAGGAATGGGAAGACTTGTGCATTTTTGAATCATGTGGGAAAAGATCCAAATTCATTACATAAAATTGCTCAAAAATCATGCGATGATCTAATGAATCAATCACAACATATTCAAAAAGTTGTTGAGAAACAAACTTTTGAACAACATGCAAACAATCGGTTGTGACTTAAAGCCTTAATTGATTCAGTTCGCTATCTTACACTCCAAGGTTTGGCTTTAAGAGGTCATGATGAAAGCAAAAGTTCCATCAATCGTGATAATTTTCTTGAATTGATAAGCCTTTTTGCTGAGTATAATGAAAATGTTGCAAATGTCGTGTTAGATAGGGCTCCTCAAAATGCCTCATATACATCATCCAAAGTCCAGAAAGAGATTTTAGTTGTTTACTCAATGAAAATCAGAAAGACAATTTGTGAGGAGATCGGTGATGCAAAATTTTGTATTCTTGTTGATGAAGCTCGAGACCAGTCAAAAAGGGAGCAAATGGCTATTGTTATTAGATTTGTTGACAAAGATAGTTTTTTATTCGGAGGCGCTTTTTTGGTCTCATACATGTACCGAGATCTGAAAGGCGTTAACTCTGAAGAACGAGATATTTTCTACTCTTTCTCGTTATGATCTTGACTTTCACAATATTCGAGGTCAAGGATATAACGGAGCAAGTAATATGCGAGGTGAATGGAATGGGTTGCAAGCTCTAGTTGCTAATGAATATCCGTATGCATATTATGTCCATTGTTTTGCTCATCGTTTGCAATTGGCATTAGTTGCAACATCTAGAGAAGTTACTTTTGTACATCAATTTTTTTCAAAATTGAGTTTTATTGTAAATATTGTGGGCGCTTCTTGTAAACGTAACGATGAATTAAAAGCTGCTCAATCTTCCGATGTTGCTCATTTGATTTCCACTGAAGAGCTTGAGACTGGGACAGAATGAATCAGATTGGTACTTTACAAAGGGCTGGAGATACACGATGGAGTTCTCACTTAAGGTCTCTTTCTAGCTTGATAAAGATGTTTAGTGCAACTTGTCAGGTTTTATTGAACATCATCGATGATGGAACTTGGGATCAACGTGGAGATCTTTGATTCGAACTTACACTTCTTCGACTTCTTTTGAGTTTGTGTTCATCTTGCATCTTATGAAAGCAATTATGGAAATCACTGATATGTTTTCTCAAGCTTTGCAGCGAAAATCTCAAGATATTTTAAATGCTATGCACCTTGTGAAAACCACAAAGAAACTTCTTCAGAAGTTGAGAGATGATGGATGTGATACTTTCATAGTAAAGGTGAAGTCTTTTTGTGAGCGACATCTGATAGATGTCCCAGATTTAGATTCTTTATATGTTGAGAGAAGAGGCCGAGCTCGACATCAACAAGATAAATTTACAGTGATTGAGCATTATCGGATTGATATATTTGCAGCTATAATAGACTCTCAGTTGAAAGAGCTAAACAATAGGTTTAGTGAGCATGCGGTGAAGTTACTTGTTCTCAGCTCTACATTGGATCCTCAAAATGGGCATATGTCTTTCAGTATTGATGATATTTGTAAGCTTGTGGATGAATTTTACCCAAAAGACTTCACAGAGAATGAGAAAGAAGACTTAAGGATACAGTTGCAACATTACGAGTTTGATGTACTACAACATCAAGAATTTCAAAAGTTGTCCACTATTTCTGATCTCTGTCAATGGTTTGTGAAAACAAGAAAGTCAACAATCTATCCACTAATCGATAGATTGATCAGGCTTGTTCTAACTCTTTCAGTTTCTACTACAACTACAGAACGTGCATTTTCAGCTATGAGTCTTGTCAAATCTGAACTTCGAAACAAGATGGAGGATGAATATCTTAACAATTCTCTTATTGTCTACATTGAAAAAGAAATTGCGAAACAGTTCAGTACAAAATCAATCATAGATGGATTTCGTGATTTGAAAGAACGTCGGGTGCAATTTTGACGAAGATATGTTCTAAAAGACTTTTTTGCTATGTTTTGTTGTCTTTGGTAAAGCAAATCTATTACTACATTATCTTTGTTTTAGTAAAAATATGTTTTGTAATGGTGGTACTTTACTTTTTAATGATGAATATATATTATGTTGTTAAAAAAATTCTTGCCCCCCCCCCCCCACGATCAAATCTTGGTTTCGTCCCTATGGAGGGAGTAGCATTCATTTCAAATTCGTGGACAACTCTCATATTTATTGAAGAGACCTTTTTCTAAGTTTTCTTCACGTATTTATGTAGGATTTTGTTTTCTCCATGAGAGAATTAATTTCTTTTTTATTTGTGTAATAATTTTGTTATCATTGATGTCCATGTTGTTATTACAATTGACCATTAACTTGATTTGAAATCTTTTATTTACTCGATAGAATTATCATTCAATCGGTATTCATTTATAACATATTAATATTGTGACACTCCTAAAATAGGTGTATATCATACATTTTGAGTCGTCAAATACATTGTACAGAAATCAAATACAACTTAATTATACAACTGTCATGCATAATACGACAACACAATAGCTGAGAGTTAACACGAATATTGTCTCATAGATAATATCTAAACTCAAATTCAATTCTTATTACACTTATTATCACATTATTTTCTAGAATAGTGAATACTACTATGGCAACCATATCGGACCATCACTCCGTTCTCCGACTAGTCCTGATTACGTTCTCATTTCCTGAAGAGAATAATGAAAGCAAAAGGGTGAGCTCAACTAGCCCAGTTAAAAATATTATGAATAAGATAATGCAGAATAAATAATCGTTAGCCTTCAATAGTGTTAAACTGATAAAATACAATAAACATCAAGTTTAACTGCAGCGGAACAAGCAATCCATTAGAAGAGTCAAGTAAAGTATGATATCTACTATCTTCTATAATTTAAAAAGTTTATCATCAATTTTATCGATGAGACTCAGCTTAATAAATAATTCATATAACTTAATTATCCATGCTCTACGGGCCAAGGATATTCATTATTATCACGTCCAAAAATTATTCATGCACTACGGGCCAAAGATATTCGTGTAATCACCAATGGTCATGATCATGCCAACAACTATTCATCAATGCACTACAGGCTAATGTAGACTTTTACCACATCATTTGTAACATTATAGGTTATGGTTATACGAAATAATCCCTGGTCATAATTATACAAATCAAAAGTCCATCTATACACTACGAGCTAAAAATGACTTTTATCACAATATAAACATGAGTATGATGACAATGATATAAAAATTTAATTAAATGAAAGTAAAGGATAAATTTTAAAGATTTATAATTTAATTTATCCATAATTTAATAATGTCCAAATTGTCAACATGATACTTGTGACGCCCCCAAAATTAGGTATACATCACCCATCTTGGGTAGTCAGATACATGGTACAGAATTTAAATACAACTTACTAATATAACTGTCGTGTACAATACGACATAAACTGTGAGTTTGAATACAAATATTGTCTACTAGATATTATACAAACTCAAAAGGAGTCCTCATTACAATTATTATCACACTATTTCACGAATAGTGAGGACTACTAATGTTATCCTCGGACCATTACTCGTTCCCCGACTCGTCGCCTATATTCTCATTTCAAGAGAAACGGTGAAAGAAAGGGTGAGCTCAACTAGCTCAGCTCGAAGAAATATTATGACTAAGATAATGCGAGTAAATTATCATTAGCCTTCTCACAATGTTAAACCGATAAAATATAATGAAAATCAAGTTTAACTACAATGAACCAAAGAATCCATTAAAAGAGTCAAGTAGAAAATAAAATCTACTATCTTTTATGATTTAAAAGGTTTTTCATCAACTGTTATATTGAGACTCAAACTTTAATAAATATTCCACATCATCGAATCACCCCGCACTACTACTAAAGATATTCTTTAGTATCACGACCATAATTATTCATGCACTACGGCCGAGAATAGTTGTGTATTCATTAATGGTCATGATCATGCCAACAATCGTCCATCAATGCACTACGGCCAATGAGGACTTTTACCACATCATTTGTAACATTACTACCATGATTACAAGAATAATCCCTGGTCATAATCATACCAAGTCCATCTATGCACTACTCTGCCACGAGATGACTTTCAAAAAATATAAACATGAGGGATGATGACAATGATATAAGAATTCAATAAAACAAGTTCAAGAATTATTTTATCCAGAATTACTAACGCCCAAATTGTCAACATGATATTGTTTTGTAGAGTAAAATTTAAGAATGATCGGAAGAATATTTCCATGAAAAGATCTTTGGATGAAACGCAAATATCAAGGATATTCTACAAATTTCATGGAGTATAGAAGTCAAAGTTTTAACCAATGGGTATAATAAAGAATGGAATAACAAAAGAAATCACCGTGCATGCGATAGACCACACGTGCAAAAGTTATTCCAGCAGAATAATAAATAACGGAACCCGTCCCAAGGCGAAACGCATGCATGACGGGATGTTCCAGCGAGAATAATAATAAAAAGGCGGAAACCGGTCCGGTGTAAAAAACACATGATGAGGATGTTCCAATGAATAATAATAAAAGGCGGAACCGGTCGGTGTAAAACACATGCAGACAGGATGTTCCAACAGAATAATAATAAAGAGCGGAACCAGTCGGTGTAAAACACCACGAGACATGATGTTCCAATGAATAATAGAAGAATGTCACCAAGTATAGAATAAATGGCGTATATACAATTTTATTCCAATAGAATAATAAGCAATGGAATAACAACAGATTCTCTTCATGAATAAGAAAGAATAACACCCTTTACGAGTACAACAAATAATATTCCTACCTTAGAAGAACTGAATATTGGAAAAGTGAAGTAGCAGAATACTTTTCTTCTTTCTCTCTATAGTTTTCTCTACAGAGTTTTGATGAATTCGTAAGAAATAATGAAGGAATGAGCTTTTATTTATAGAAAAAGCGAGGGTGGCTCTTGAGTCTTATGAAGGTCAAAATGACTCTTGGTAATATTGAAGAGACAACTACTATTTCATGAAGGGTAATTAACCTGGAACACCAAGAAGGCGATTAACTCTTGGTAATATTGAATGGACAACTACTATTATTTGCGAAGGGGTAATTCTACTATTGACGAAGGTAATTACTATGACGAAGGGTAAATACTATTGAAGAAGGTAATTACTATTGGCGAAGGTAAATACTATTGCGAAGGTAATTACTATTCACAAAGGTAATTATTATTCACAAAGGTAATTCTTATTGGCGAAGGTAAATACTATTGTGAAGGTAATTACTATTCACAAAGGTAATTACTATCGACGAAGAGGCTGTTAGATGATGACATATGGGCCCCCATAAAATAATCAAACTTACCACAAAGCGTCTCATATTAGGACTCTTTATATACATCAAGGATTGAATAAATATTACCACAAATCATTTTATTTTTAATCAACACATTTTTAATCTTTCAACAATTATTAATCATTTATAACTTTTCGTCTCAATTAATAATATAACATATTATCTGATGATGATCTATGACAATAATTGAATCAATAATATAAGAGATATGATGCAAGCAATTCTTTGTAGCAATAATTGAGTATAGCTAAGTGACTTCTCACGTAAGCATCAATAATCAATCTTGTGTTTCTATGCAACCACAGCGTATTCATCGTACTTTTACCACCGGGTAGTTCAACAGTTTTAACGGTAACACCTCCGCCGTTATTTTTGTAGAAAGATAATTTTGTCGTTTTCTAACTACGAATAATACTTCCGATTAATGGGTTCCATTGATGATTGGTAGTCGTCATACGAATATTCCCCAAACAAAAAGAATATTCCCGACCAAACGAATATTTTATAACAACTTGCTTACTTTGCAAAATTTATAAATATTACCCACAACTATAACATTATATCAAATTTATTCCATAATTTATTATTAATGAAATTTAATTTTCTCTATTTATTATTTTGAAATAGTAAGGGTTGATTTGATTAATGTGGATAGTTAGGGGTAAAATCATAAATATTTCAAAATAAGCAAGTGGTTATAAAATATTCATTGTTGTCGGAGAATATTACGTTTTGTCGGGAATATTAAATATGCAGAAATAGCGATGACATGATGTATGGGCCCATGCATGAAGCGATTGGATGAAGAAAGCGACAAATATAAGTTGTTTAAAAATAGCGGCGTGGTTATTCACAGAATTATCTTTGTTAAAATACCGGTGGTTAAAACACGATGCTTTGCGGTATTGCACAATTATTGATTCTTACGTGAGAAGGCACTACTTTCGATAATGGTTACGATAATTCTTATTCGATTATTTTATTGAGTTAATAATTCTTTGCGTTGATATTTTATATTCTTTGTTGTTTTGATAATTGTCATTACGGTATTTTTCATTATCGAAGCAATAATTCATATTATCTGAATAATATTATTAGATAACATTATTGGCGATGTCTAGAAAGTTACATCTAAGGAGAGGTTTGGTCACACTAATTGCGCGCGATGAAGAAATTCTTATTGGAAAGCCCCTACATCACAGGGCGCACGGTTGTCGATAATGTGATTACTATAATATTATTTATGAATAATTAATTATTGATTTATATGATGAGGAAAATATTGATTTTATGAGGATATAGATGGAGAAAATTTTTAATGTGACAATTGTTGAAAATTAATATTTTATCTTTTACGATAAAATAATTCATTTAAATATATTATTTTAATAATATATTAGCGATGATATTTTACAATGAATGTGGGATATATGAGTATATGAGGAGGAAGAGTATTTTTGTGGCATTAAATGTTTAACACATGTTTTGTGTGTTGGTGGACACAATTATTAATAGAAATTTGATTATAGCTTTGTAAAATCGCTTAGTTTGTGGATTTGGTCAATTTCTATTTGGAATTTGGAAAAACTTTCTTCTGCAAAGTTGTAGAAATTGAATTTCCTATAAAAACTCGAGATTCAAATTTTCTGATGAAAGGGCTATTTATTATGAATTATTGAAGTTAGAAGTTAAAATAATTAATTTTTGGGAGTTTTAGTTAATTATTTTGAGAAAAACGTTTTTTTGCAACTAAGTTGGCCTCACATGTGATTCAAATGGGCTGAGATCAGTTGTCTAAGGTGGGCTAAAGAAAATGTGAAAAATATATTAATATTATATTCAAATTTTTACGCTTTGGTGTTTAAGCATTTTTCTATAAATAGGGTCTTAGGTTAGAATTGAAAAACACACGGCTGAAGTTTTCTCTCTTTCTCTCTCGATATATTGGCGTATTCTTGTGAGTATACTTTGAGTATTGTTAGGCGGTGCAAGTTCCTTGACCTTATATACGGTATTCATTTCGTATCTTAATCTTTCGAGGTAAGGGATGTTATTTTCTTCTCAAATGATATTATTTCTTGATATCATTATCTTTGAAATATTGGTTGGAACTTTTTATCAAATTTGGAACTTTTTCATATATCGGGTTACTATTCATGAGTTCTTATTCACGAGTTCTTATTCATGAGTTCTTATTCACGATTAGATTCTTTCAAAGTCTTATTAAGTGAAGCGTGAAGATGTTTTTTTGTGGAATTTCTATCTTTTGGTGTAGATTCTTATTCACATTATCTCGGCACTATTCACGTATCTGACTTTATTATTAGAAAAATAAAATTTCTTCTTTTTGTCCAAAATATCTAATACGGATACTAGCTTTGATTGTATCCATGTTTTGATCATTCTTGAATTTTACACCACTATGATTATTTTTGAGGTATTTTTGAACATGGATAAAACAAAGTCTGAATCCTTAATCCTTAATCCTTGTCATTTTGTTTCCTTTGGATTCGTTTCTTTAAAAATATTTTTCATCATCCTCGGTCTTAAATGATGATATTATTGAATATCTTTGGCACTGTAGTGCAAAGATGAATGATTCTGAAGAATATCTTTTGGTACGTAGTCTGAAGATGAGCAGTGTTTAGATGAACAACATGACCGGTGATGAATATCTTTGGCTGTAGTGCAAAGATGAATATTTGATTCGGATGTATATTGATTGATGTTCTGGGGATAAAAGATGAGCGATGAACTTTTAAATTCATACATAGAAGATAGTAGTTTGCATTCTCTACTTAACTCTTACAATGAATTATTATTTCATTGCGAATATTGATTTAAAATTTGTTGTCTATTGTATTCTATTAGATTTTTCCTGTTGAAGACTAACGGTAATTTGTTGTATATTATCTTAGTCGTAATATTCTTTCTTGGGCTAGTTGAGCTCACCCTTTTCCTTTTTGTTCCATTTTTTTCTTCTCGGGGAGGCGAGAATATAGCGAGTACAGTCGGGGTATGGAATGAAGGTTTTAGAAAGGATTGTTTAGTAGTCCTCACCATTTTGTAAAATAATGTATCGATAAATGTGATGAGGATTTATTTGAGTATAGATATTATACAGAAGATAATATTTGTATTCAAACTCACAGTTTCTTGTTGTAATAATAAAGTTGTAGTTGTTTTACGTACCATGTATTGACAACTCGAATAGGTGATGTATACTATTTTGGGGGCGTCATGATTGGTATCGAGCTTAGGGATATGATCTCTGGCGGAGATCGGGGAATAGAACTAGGAGGGAGGCGAGTAAATCCTTCGCTAGTGTGTCTACTAAGCTTATTTTTTTAGTTAGTCGGGTATATAAGGATATTATGTGATATATTGATTTCCTTAATTAACCCTTGTTTTATGGCGGTATTTGAGAATGTCATTGAGAATATTAATGATGGAAATGAGGCCAAGTGGAGCGCTTTGTACTCACCTGCAGCGGAGGAGAGCGTGCTGCAGTGGCAATGTTCTCTCCTGTGAACAACACCCTTTGGCGAGATGATGAGCGAGGGGATGTTTAGAAGCTTTTTTGAGTTCATGCAAAATCAGACGAGGAGACTCGTGTTCAAAATCTGAGGAGAAATGATAGCAATTCACGGGTTGTCACGACAAAGCGATTCGAAGAAGTTGGGACCACGAATTTAAGGAAAGCGGATCCGATCATGGCGGAAACATGGGTCAAACAAATTACCAAGATATTCGATGTCTTGGGATGCGCGGAGAACGAAGGTTCCATTCGCCACCTTTATGTTAAAAGTGGCGAAGCGGACTCTTGGTGGGATGCGTGAAGCGTACCCATCGGTACTTTTCGGCATGTCTTGGGAAGCGTTTGAAACTATTTAATGACAAATACTTTCACGAAAGTGTTACGTCGTATGAAGGAAGTGGAGTTCATCAGTTAGAGCAAAACAACATGGCGGTGTCTCGATGCGAGGCAAAGTTTGCGAGTTATCGAGTTTGCACCTCATTTGGTGGAGAATGAGGAGCATATGGCGGATGTTTCTTAGAGGTTTGAAACCGGCGTCGTCGATATCTCATTTCTCATAAACTTTCTCTCTATTCGGATGTTGTAAATGAGGGCTCAATTATTAGGCGAGATACTTGAATGCGGTCGGTTGAGGACCCTGACGAGGATCGTACCGGAGATAGCGATCAGCAGAATAATGATAACCGGCGGAGAAAAGCAGACGGACAAAAATGGTAACCACTCTGGTGGTAATCATAGCCGTGAAAATAGAAGAAGCGAGTCGGGAGGAGATTTTAAAAAAGGAGATTTAACAACGACCGTATGAAGGCAGCGGTCTTGCGTGACAAGCTGGTTCTAAGGGAGGAGAAGCGACCCCGGTCGTATATCTTATAAATCACGGAAAAAGAGGACATATCGGTCCAAGCTGTCCTATGAGTTCAAGGTATGCTATAATTGTGGAAAGGAAGGACATATCGCTCGAGATTATGCTGGTAGCGAAACCTAGTTAGTGAGGGACGGTGACTCGAAAAACATCCCGAGAAAAGTCAAAGTCAGCGATTAGGGAAGGCGTTTGTTGTATTTGGTCAAAATCGAGGAACCAAGCGAGGTGATCACGGGTAAGCTATTTATAAATTCTTGCGAAGTTTATACCTTACTTGATCTGGTGCTACCCATTCATTTATCTCTCTGCTTGTGCTCAGCGTTTAAACTTGACTCAGGAGAAATTAGACTTTGACTATCTGTGGAAACTCAGTTAGGAGAAACTTTCATCACATCCTTTGTTTATAAATCTTGTTTGATTCAAGTTGGCACCATTACCTTACACATTGACCTTATCTCTTTAAAGATACTTGCTTTTGATGTGATTTTAGGGATTGATTGGTTAACTACTCATCATACCAAAATTGATTGTTTTTCGTAAGGTTGTTAGTTTTCATATTCTAACTTGACTGTTGTTATGAATTCAACAACTAAACCATTAAAATCAATCAACTTTGTCATATCTAATCATAAAGCTATTCGTTTATTGAAAAGCGGATGTCAAGCTTTCTTAGCCCATGTTATGGATTTGAATAAAGACACGTCAAATTTGAATAATATTCTGTTGTTATTGACTTTCTGGCGTATTTCTCGAAGAACTTCCGGTCTACCCAGAGCGTGAAGTTGAATTCTTTATTGATCTTGAACACAGTACAAAGCCCATTTCTAAAACCCATATCGAATGGCTCTATTGAACTTGAGGAGTTAAAGGTCCAACTCTGAGGAATTGTTGGACATCGGTTTCATTCGATCTAGTACATCTCCTTGGGGTGCTCTGTTTTATTTGTAAAGAAGAAAGGCGGGAGTATCGACTTTGTATTGACTATCGGGGAATTGAACCATGTCACCATCAAGAATAGGTATCCTCTACCTCGTATTGATGACTTGTTTGACGATTCTGAGGGCACTGATTCTTTTCAAAAATCGATCTTAGATTACGGATATCATCGGTGAAGATTAGGCGAGGATATTCAAAGCGCCTTGAGAACTTCGGTATGGGCATTATGAATTCTTAGTCATGTCTTTCGGATTGACTAATGCTCTACTGACTTTCATGGATATGATGAGCCAAGAGTATTCGAGGAATATTTGGATCGGTTCGTTGTTGTCTTTATTGATGACATCCTTATATATTCAAAAGTCGTGAAGATCATGAGCACCATTTGAAATTTGGTACTCAAAGGCCCGTGAAAACAAACTATATGCCAAATTGAAGAAATCGAGTTACGGCTTGAGGAAGTAGCATTCCTTGGAGCGCGTGGTGTCGAAACATGGAGTATCTCATTGATCTGGCGAAGATTGAAGCAATCTACAAAGTTGGGAACAGCGAAAGTCGGTGGTGGTGAAATCGTAGCTTTTTGGGCTTATTTGGTTATTATCGGAGATTAGTGGAAGGGTTTTCTCGAATCGCTACTCCATTAACTTCGGCTAACTTCGGAAGGATACAAAATTCGTTTGGAGTGAAGAATGCGAGAAGAGTTTCAAGAGCTTAGAGGAGACTTATTTATTTTTGTTCTAACAATACCATCTGGTTCGGATGGATTTGTTATCTCTGATGATGCTTGAGGCAAAGGGTTAGGATGTGTTCTCATGCAGCGTGGGAAAGTCATAGCCTATGCCTCGCGACAACTTAAAAGAGTATGAGAGAATTATCTACTACTCGTGATCTAGAGTTAGCGTGATCGTTTCGTATTAAAGATATGGAGCACTATCTATATGGGGAGAAAGTGGAGATATATTAGGACCATAAAAGCCTTAAATATTTCTTCACTCAAAAAGAACTCGACATGGCGGCGTGACGTTGGCTCGAGCTATTGAAAGACTACGACCACACTATTGATACCATCACGGAAAAGCGAGCGCGTGGTGGTGGCGCGTTGAGTAGAAGATCATATCACGAGGAGCGAGTGCGATGATGTCAAGTATACGCATAGAGCCGACTTTAATAGAAAAAGTTAAGGTTGCTTTCAAGCCATGGCCGGGCCGGCGTGATCGTATGAAGAAGAAAGTCTGAAGGAGCTATTAGGGCGAGAATTGATGAAGAAGGAATACTTGAGTCCACTCTAGACTTTGTGTTCTAACGACTCGATTTGAAGTACAAGATTATGATGGAGCACCTGATACACCATTTGCAATCCATCTGGAAGTACTAAAATGTATCGTGATCTTGACATACATTTTGGTGGAACAATATGAAGAGAGAGATTGCAAAGTTTATCTCGATGTGTTTAACTTGTCGGCGTGTAAAGGCGGAGCATCTGGTACCTAAGGGTCCGTTGCAACCACTTGAGATTCGAAATGGAAGTGGGAACACATTACCATGGATTTCGATTTACGGGTCTTCCTACGGTTTCTCGGGGCATCAATCTTTATTTGGGTTATTGTTGATAGATTAACCAAGTCTGCTCATTTCTTGCCGTCTGGGAGACTTATTCACTTGAGCGTCTTGCTAGTATATGCGTGAATGAGATTGTGAGGTTGCATGGCGTACTGTATCCATAGTTTTGGATCGTGACCCAAGATTCACTTCAAGATTTTGGGTTAGCTTGCAAAAAGCTATGAGCGCGGATCTCGATTGATTCGGCATACCATCCTCAAAGCGGACGGACAATCGAGAAAGGACTATTCAAACTCTTGAAGATTTATTAAGACTACGTGTCCTAGACTTGAGGCGGTTAGGATAAGTATTTACCATTGGTGGAATTCTCCTACAACAGCAGTTATCGAGGCAAGTATAGGTGTGGCTCCATTTGAAGCATTATATGGGTGAAAGTGTGGCTCTCGGTATGTTGGGACGAGGTGGGTGAAGCAACCTTTGTTGGGACCGAGAGTTGATGCGTATGACTACGGAAAAGATCAAATGATTGACAAGCGTATACAAAGCGGCACAAGATCGACAAAAGAGTTATGCGGATCTTCATCGAAAGGGCGTGGAATTTAGTGTAGGGGATCATGTATTGTTGCGAGTTGCTCCGTGGAAGGGAGTTACAAGATTTGGGGAGAGAGGAAAGCTCGATCCACGATTTATTGGTCCATTTCAAATTCTTGTAGGAAGTAGGAAATGTAGCCTATAGACTCGCGTTACCTCAAAGTATGTCTCGTGTTCATAATGTGTTTCACATATCGTACTTCGTAAATATGTGAAAGACCGAACCACGTTATAGAGTTAGAAGCCAGGACGAGATATAGAAGACTTAGCGTATGAGGAGGTACTGTCAAGATCTTGGATAGGAAGGGCATGTCCTACTGTATGAAAAGGTCGTACCACAAGTTAAAGTTTTGTGGAGGAATCATCTTTATAGAGGAAATGACACAGGAATTGGAAGCGGAAATGAAAGCGAGGTATCCTCACCTTTTGAAACACACAGTGCGTCACGTCGATTTCGAGGGCGAAATTTCATAAGGAGGGAGGTTGTAAGACCCCAACTTATTATTAATGAAATTTAATTTTCTCTATTTATTATTTTGAAATAGTAAGGGTTGATTTGATTAATGTGGATAGTTAGGGTAAAATCATAAATATTTCAAAATAAGCGAGTGGTTATAAAATATTCATTGTTGTCGGAGAATATACGTCTTTGTCGGGGAATATTAAATGCGACCGTATGAGGTATGATAATGTGGGCCCCATGTGAGCGATTGGATGAAGAAAGCGACAAATATAAGTTGTTTAAAAATAGCAGGCGTGGTTATTCACAGATTATCTTGTTAAAATACCGGTGGTTTAAAAACACGATAGCACGGTATTGCATTGCGATTATTGATTCTTACGTGAAGGCACTACTCGATAATGGTTTACGATAATTCTTTATTCGATTATTTTATTGAGTTAATAATTCTTTGCGTTGATATTTTATATTCTTTGTTGTTTGATAATTGTCATTTACGGTATTTTTCATTATCGAAGCAATAATTCATATTATCTGAATAATATTATTAGATAACATTATTGGCAATGTCTAGAAAGTTACATACAGGAGAGGTTTGGTCACCTAATTGCGGCGCGATGAAGAAGAAATTCTTATTGGAAAGCCCCTACATCACAGAGGCGCACGGTTGTCGATAATGTGATTACGTAATATTATTTATGAATAATTAATTATTGATTTATATGATGAGGAAAATATTGATTTTATGAGGATATAGATGGAGAAAATTTTAATGTGACAATTGTTGAAAATTAATATTTTATCTTTTACGATAAAATAATTCATTTAAATATATTATTTTAATAATATATTAACGATGATATTTTACAATGAATGTGGGATATATGAGTATATGAGGAGGAAGAGTATTTTTGTGGCATTAAATGTTTAACACATATTTTGTGTGTTGGTGGACACAATTATTGGTAGAAATTTGATTATAGCTTTGTAAAATCGCCGTTTGTGGATTTCGGTCAATTTCTATTTGGAATTTGGAAAAACTTTCTTACGTAAAGTTGTAGAGAATTGAATTTCCTATAAAAACTCATGAGATTGAATTTTTTCTGATGAAAGGGCTATTTATTATGAATTATTGAAGTTAGAAGTTAAAATAATTAATTTTGGGAGTTTTAGTTAATTATTTTGAGAAAAACGTTTTTTTTGCAACTAAGTTGGCCTCACATGTGATTCAAATGGGCTGAGATCAGTTGTCTAAGGTGGGCTAAAGAAAATGTGAAAAATATATTAATATTATATTCAATTTTACGCTTTGGTGTTTAAGCATTTTCTATAAATAGGGTCTTAGGTTAGAATTGAAAAAACACACGAAGCTGAAGTTTCTCTCTCTTTCTCTCTCGATATATTGGCGTATTCTTGTGAGTATACTTTGAGTATTGTTAGGCGGTGCAAGTTCCTTGACACTATACACGGTATTCAAATTTAGAAGTCTTAATCTTTCGAGGTAAGGGATGTTATTTTCTTCTCGAATGATATTATTTCTTGATATCATTATCTTTGAAATATTAGTTGGAACTTTTTATCAAATTTGGAACTTTTTCATGTCGGGGTTACTATTCATGAGTTTCTTATTCACGAGTTCTTATTAATGAGTTCTTATTCACGAGATTCTTATTCACGAGTACTTATTAGTGAAGCGTGAAGATGTTTTTTGTGGAATTTCTATCTTTTGGTGTCGGAGTTCTTATTCACGTATCGGCCTTTATTCACGTATCTCTGACTATTATTCATAGAAAAATAAAATTTCTTCTTTTTGTCCAAAATATCTAATACGGATACTAGCTTTGATTGTATCCATGTTTTGATCATTCTTGAATTTTACACCACTATGATTATTTTTGAGGTATTTTTGAACATGGATAAAACAAAAAAATCTGAATCCTTAATCCTTAATCCTTGTCATTTTGTTTCCTTTGGATTCGTTTCTTTAAAAATATTTTCATCATCCTCGGTCTTAAATGATGATATTATTGAATATCTTTGGCTTTTGTAGTGCAAAGATGAATGATTCTGAAGAATATCTTTGGTTTGTAGTGCAAAGATGAGCAGTGTTTAGATGAACATGACCAAGTGATGAATATCTTTGGCTGTAGTGCAAAGATGAATATTTGATTCGGATGTATATTGATTGATGTTCTGAGTGGATAAAAGATGAGCGATGAACTTTTAAATTCATACATAGAAGATAGTAGTTTGCATTCTCTACTTAACTCTTCTTAATGAATTATTATTTCGCTGCGAATATTGATTTAAAATTTGTTGTCTATTGTATTCTATTAGATTTTTCCTGTTGAAGACTAACGGTAATTTGTTGTATATTATCTTAGTCATAATATTCTTTTCTTGGGCTAGTTGAGCTCACCCTTTTCCTTTTTGTTCCATTTTTTCTTCTCGGGAGGCGAGAATATAAGCGATGCAGTCGGGGGTATGGAATGAAGGTTTTAGAAAGGATTGTTTAGTAGTCCTCACCATTTTTGTAAAATAATGTATCGATAAATGTGATGAGGATTTATTTGAGTATAGATATTATACAGAAGATAATATTTGTATTCAAACTCACAGTTTTCTTGTTGTAATAATAAAGTTGTAGTTGTTTACGTACCATGTATTGTTGTATTTCGGAATAGGTGATGTATACTATTTTTGGGCGGCGTCGCATTCTCCAAAATGTATTTAGCGAATATCATGATACATTTTGGTACTCCCGAGATGGATTGCAAATGGTGTGTTGCGCCTCCATCATGATATTATATTTTACTTTAAATCGGGTCGTTAGGAACACAAAAATGCAGGAGTTGATTTCGAAGTATTCCTTCTTCATCGATTCTTCTTGGCATAGCACCTTCTTGCACTTTCTTCCTCATCGATCTCTTATCGCTCAGTGCGTAGCTTGGCGACTTTAACTTTATCGATTAAAAAGTCGGTTCTACTTCGTATACTCGCTATCATCACATGCATCACAGAGTCTTTAACTCTATCTCCATCCTTTGCAAGTCACACAAAATGGGCCTTTGCGTTGACAATAACGCACTTTTCGTATTTGCATATGATCTTACTAATCGATCGTCGGCTACCACGTTCGCTTTTCGAGGATGGTATTGGATGGTATGATCATAATCTTTCAATAGTTCAAGCCCAGCGTCGTTGTCGCGTGTTGAGTTCCTTTTTGAGTGAAGAAATATTTGAGGCTTTTATGATCAAGTAAAGATCTCCACTTTCTCCCCATACAAGTAATGCCTCCAAATTTTAAGTGAAGACAACGGTTTTGACTCTAGATCATGAGTAGGATAATTCCTCTCATATTCTTTGAGTTGTCATGAGGCATAAGGCTATAACTTTTCCATGTTGCATGAGAACACATCCCAACCCTTTGCTAGAAGCATCGCTTTGTAGATGACAAATCCCTCAAGAGCGGATGGTATTGTCGAGCAGGTCTTTGAAATAAGTCTCCTCTTGAGTTCTTGAAAACTCTTCTCACATTCTTCGCTCCAATAGAACTTTATATCTTTTTTGAGTCAATTTGAGTCGATGGAGTAGCGATTAGAGAAAATCCTTCCACGAATCTCAGATAATAACCGGTTAAGCGAAAGAAAGCTACGTACTTGATCAACGATTTAGGTTGTTCCCGACTTTGAATAGCTTGATCTTTCTTTGGGTCAGCGGATATTCCATGACTTGATACCACGTGCCCGAGGAATGCTACTTCTTGACGAACTCGTATTTCTTGACTTGGGATAAAGCTTATATTCACGAAGCTTTTGGAGTGTCGACCTCGAAGTGTTGCTCATGATCTTCACGGCTTTTGGAATAAATAAGGATGTCATCGATAAAGGCGACCACAAAGTGATCTAAATATTCCTTGAATACTCGGTTCATCATATCCATGAAGGCGGCGGAGCATTAGTCGATCGAAAGGACATGACTAGGAATTTATAATGCCGTCTGGGGAGTTACGAAGCCGCGTCTTTGGAATGTCGTGGTTCTAATCTTCAATTGGTGATATCCGGAGCGAAGATCGATCTTTGAAAAGAATTTGGCTCCTTGCTGGTGGTCAAACAGGTCATCAATACGTGGCAATGGATACCTATTTTTGATGGTGACATGATTGACTCAGATAATCAATACAAAGTCGTATACTCCCATCTTTCTTCTTCACGAATAGAGCAGGAGCACCCCAAGGAGAAGTACTAGGGCCGAATAAAGCCGATGTTTAACAATTCCTGCGGTTGGGTCTTTAACTCACGAAGTTCAATAGGAGCCATTCGATATGGGGCTTTGGAAATAGGTTTTGTCTGCAGGGTTCAAGGTCGATACAAAATTCAATTTCACGCTCACGGGGTAGGCGGGAAGTTCTTGGGGAATACGTCGGAAATTTATTAACAATAGAAATATCGTTCAAAAGCGGCGTATTTTTGTTTAAATCTATGACATGAGCTAAGAAAGCTTGACATACATTTTTCAATAAGCGAATAGCTTTATGGCTTGAGATGATAGTGATTGATTTTAATGGTTTGGTCGTTTGAATTCGCATAATAGGTTGATTAGGCATATGAAAGCTAATGACTTACGAAAACAATAAATTTTTGCATGATAAGTAGTTAACCAATCAATCCCTAGAATCACGTCAAAAATGCAAGTATTTTTAATGAAATAAGATTGACGAGTAATGTGAGGGTGCCGATTTGAACCAAACAAGACTTATAAGCGAGTGGATGTAATGAAGGTTTCTCCCAACGGAGTTTCCACGAGATAAGTCAAAGTCTAATTTCTCCGAGTCAAATTTAATCGATGGCGCAAGTAGGAGAAATAAAAGAATGGGTAGAACCGATTATCAAATAAAGTATAGACTTCATTAGAGTTTATGATAAACTTACCGTGATGACCTCATTCGGGTTCCTTGCTTTCTCTAGGAGGTCTGACAAACGCGCTTCTCCCTTGCAGCTTCTGGGTTTGAATTTTACAGGCGGCCTTTGGTGCCTCCATCCTAGTTGAATTTGTCTTGATGGCAAAAATCGAGCTAAGTGACCTTCTCTTCCAAAATTATAACATGCTTTGGATGGCATGGGCGATTCGGATGATGATGTCCCTCTCCTCGCATTTGAAGCATATATAGGTGGTGGTTTTTCTCCTTCCTTAACAATGGGTCTTTGGTCTTTGACGTCTTTCCATCATTGTTGAATCTCCTTTTCTTGAAATGTCCATTCTTATTGTTTTGGTACGATTACCACCAGAAGTGGTTACCATATCTGGCATGTTGATTCCTTCCACGCTTGTTGTCATCGCTTGATGACTCTACCATTTGGTATTATAATTTTTCTTATTTCGCTCTCTTTTAGTTCGTTGACTCGTTATCGCGCTCCCTTAAGCGAGCCTATTTACAACATCGAATACAAACACGGTTTATGAGAAATAAGATGTTGGCGTATCTCGACTTCAAACCTCTTAAAAATATTCGTGCCATTCTCTCTTCATTATCCACCAGTGGGGATATGGCTTAGTGATAAATCCAAATTTTGCCTCGTATTACGACACGGTCGTCATATTGTTTTGTTCAACTTGATAAACTCCACCTCCTTCGTATGGCGAATAGTTTTGGGAAAGTATTTGTCGTTGAGCGACTCTGGAACTTCTCCCAAGATATCTTGATCTGATGAGGTTGAGTAGTACGTTTCTGGATTCCCACCCGATGTAATCGCCTCTCCGCTTGACATAAAAGCGGAAAAGGAACCTTTTGCTCCTCGGAGCATCCCAAGACATCAAATATCTTGGTAATCTTCTTTATCCATGCTTCCGCGCGAAGTGGTTTTGGTTCTCCCTTAAACTCCGGTGGTCCCAGCTCCTTAAATTGTTTAGCGGTGATGCTCAGAGAGTTTTCGTGTTTCCACCTACGTTTTGGGCGAGAGTCGCTCTACTTTCTTTGTTGCATAAATTGCATAAAGCCTACGAACATTTGATCATTCATCATTTGGTCGGTGTTGTTGTTTTATGAGGATTGTCGCATTCACGATGCACATTATCGATTATTGATATGTGGTGAATCAGCGATCGCATGTGCTCCATTCTTTATTCTCAACATTCTCGGATGTCATTTTGAGATATTGCCACAAAACAAAAGGTTAATTGACGTGTAACAAATTATCTCTATATTACGTGAGCCGATAAAATAGCACGTATAAACTTAGGTAGGTCATACTAGCGAAGGTATTCCCGTCTCCCCTCTCTAGTACTATTCTCACATCTTAGCGAGGATCGTATCCTAAGCTCGATACCTGTTGTGGCGCCCCAAAATTAGGTATGTGGCGCCCCCCAAAATTAGGTATCGTCACCCATCTTGGGTCGCCACTTACGTAGTCTGAAATTTAAATACAACTTACTAATATAAGCGTAAAATGCAATCGACATAAAGCGTGAGTTTGAATACAAATATTGTCTCTTGGATATTATACAAACTCAAAAGGAGTCCTCATTACAATTATTATCACCTTTATTTCACGAGAATAGTGAGGACTACTAATCTTATCCTGCGGACCATTACTCGGGTTCCCAGGCTTCGTCGACTATGTTCTCATTTTCAGAGAAACGGTGAAAGAAAGGGTGAGCTCAACAAGCCCGATAAGAAATATTATGACTAAGATAATGCGAGAATAAATTATCAATAGCTTCAACAATAGTGTTAAGCGATAAAATATAATAAACATCAAGTTTAGCTGCGGTGAACAAGCGATCCATTAAAAAAGTCAAGTAGAAAATAAAATCTACTATCTTTTATGATTTAAAAGGTTTTCATCAACTTTGTTTAATTTGAGACTCGACTTTAATAAATAATCCACATCATCGAATCACTTACACTTTACGCCGAGGATATTCTTTAGTATCACGACCACAATTATTCATACACTACGGGCGAGAATAGTTGTGTATTCATTAATGGTCATGATCATGCCAACAAGCGTCCATCGATGCACTCTACCCTTTGAGGATTTTTACCACATCATTTGTAACATTACGATTACCATGATTACACGAATAATCCACTGGTGTCGTAATCATACCAAGTCCATCCATGCCTACTGAGGTGCGAGATGACTTTAAAAAAAATATAAACATGAGGATGATGACAATGATATAAGAATTGATAAAACAAGTTCAAGAATTATTTTATCCGGGAATTATTAACGTCAAATTATCGACATAATCTTGTTTTGTAGAGTAAAATTCAAGAATGATCGGAAGAATATTTCCATGAAAAGATCTTTGGATGAAACGCAAATATCGAGGATATTCTACTAATTTCATGGAGTATAGAAGTCAAAGTTTTAACTTATTTGGGTATAATAAAGAATGGAATAACAAAAGAAATCACCATGCATGCGGTACTTGCCATAGAGCGCGAGTTATTCAGCGAGAATAATAATAACGGAACGAAGTCGGGTGAAATTCACGCAAGCGAGGATGTTCAACGAGAATAATAAAGATGGAACCGGATCCGGTGTAAAAACACATGAAGGATATTCAGCGAGAATGATAAAAAGGCAGAACCGGTCGGTGTAAAACACACGCGCAGGATGTTCAACAGAATAATAAAAAGGCGGAACCGGTCGGTGTAAAAACACAGACGAGGATGTTCAATGAGAATAATAGAAGAATGTCACCAAGTATAGGGTAAAATGGCGTATACTGAGTTATTCCAGCGAGAATAATAAGCAATGGAATAACATAAAGATTTCACCAAGTATAGGGTATGCTGGCGTATCTGAGGTTATGTATAGGGTATGCCACTTTTACGGAGTTATTCAGCAGAATAATAATGAATGGAATAATGAAGTTCTCTTCATGAATAAGAAAGAATAACACCACTTACGAATTACAACAAATAATATTCCTACCTTAGAAGAACCGAATATTGGCGAAGTGAAGTAGCGAGAATACTTTTCTTCTTTCTCTCTATAGTTTCTCTCTACAGAGTTTGGTGAATTCGTAAGAAAATAATGAAGGAATGAGAGCTTTATTTATAGGAAAATAGAATGCATAGTAATTAATCCATGAGCGGTCCAGATTGATTTACTTTAATCGACGGTCCATATTTAAAAGCAAAATCTTTTAAATAAAATATAATATATTCTATTTATATAAAAACATTTTACTATGCAAATACTTATGCAACCTTTATGCAAAACACTATGCAACACTATGCATAATAAAATATAATATATTTTATTTATAAAATAACTTTAATAAAGTATTACATTTTATATAAAAGATGTTTTACATTTTATTACGTTAATAATCTGAATAAAACAAAAGCGTCATTATCATTATAATAATTCATATTATTATTAATCGTGATAATGGAATCAAGTTGGTGACTTCTCACATAAGCATCGATAATCAATACTGGTGTCTTCTTATGCGAACCACACGTATTATTGTACTTTTTACTACCGAGTAGTTCAACGGTATCAAGCGGTAAAACTTCCGCCGTTATTTCAATAAAATATTTTTGTCGTTTTCTCGATCCTACAATAATTACATTGTAGGGTCCACCAATGATTGAGTAGTTATGCGAATATTCCTGCTTAAATCGAATATTCCCAGACCAATCGAATATAATATAACCACTTGCATACTTTGCAAAATTTATAAATATTACCCATAACTATAACATTATATCAAATTATTCCATAATATTCAAAAATAATATTTATAGAAAATTCATCTTATTTTTATAAAATTTGAGGGTCTTACAAGGTATACATCACCCATCTTGGGTAGTCGGATACATGGTACGTAATTTAAATACAACTTACTTAATATAAGCGTAGGTATAATATCGACATAAAGCGTGAGTTTGAATACAAATATTGTCTACTAGATATTATACAAACTCAAAAGGAGTCCTCATTAAAATTATTATCACACTATTTCACAGAATAGTGAGGACTACTAATGCTATCCTACGGACCATTACTCCGCTTTCCCACTCGTCCCAAATTTATATTCTCATTTCACGAAGAGAACGGTGAAAGAAAGGGTGAGCTCAACTAGCTCAAGAAGAAATATTATGACTAAGATAATGCGAGTAAATTATCATTAGCTCTACAACAATGTTAAAGCGATAAAATATAATGAACATCAAGTTTAACTACTGGTGGAACCAATGATCCATTAAAAGAGTCAAGTAGAAAATAAAATCTACTATCTTTTATGATTTAAAAGGTTTTTCATCATTGTTATAAATTTGAGACTCAAACTTTAATAAATATTCCACATCATCGAATCACCCTGCACTACTACGAGGATATTCTTTAGTATCACGACCACAATTATTCATGCACTACGGGCGAGAATAGTTGTGTATTCATTAATGGTCATGATCATGCCAACAATCGTCCATCAATGCACTACGGGCCAATGAGGACTTTTACCACATCATTTGTAACATTACGGTCATGATTTACCGAATAATCACAGTGGTCATAATCATACCAAGTCCATCTATGCACTACAAAGCCACAGATGACTTTCAAAAAAATATAAACATGAGGATGATGACAATGATATAAGAATTCAATAAAACAAGTTCAAGAATTATTTTATCCAGAATTACTAACATCCAAATTGTCAACATGATCTTTGTTTTGTAGAGTAAAATTCAAGAATGATCGGAAGAATATTTCCATGAAAAGATCTTTGGATGAAACGCAAATATCGAGGATATTCTACAAATTTCATGGAGTATAGAAGTCAAAGTTTTAACCAATTTGGGTATAATAAAGAATGGAATAACAAAAGAAATCACCCGTGCATGCGATAGGCCGACGCAAAGTTATTCCAATGAGAATAATAAATAACGGAACTAGGTCCGGCAGAAACGCATGCATGATGATGTTCCATGAGAATAATAATAAAGGCGGAACTAGGTCCGTGTAAAACACATGACGAGGATGTTCCAATGAGAATAATAATAAAGAGCGGAACCGTGAATTAGGTAAAAAACACACAGATGAGGATGTTCCAATGAATAATAGAAGAATGTCACCAAGTATAGGTAAATGGCATTATCTGAGTTATTCCAATAGAATAATAAGCAATGGAATAACAACATTTCTCTTCATGAATAAGAAAGAATAACACCCTTTACGAGTACAACAAATAATATTCCCTACCTAGAAGAACTTAATATTGGAAAAGTGAAGTAGCGAGAATACTTTTTTTTTCTCTATAGTTTCTCTCTACAGAGTTTCAATGAATTAAGTAAGAAATAATGAAGGAATGAGCTTTCTATTTATAGAAAAACCGAGGGTGGCTCTTGGTCTTAACAAAGGGTTGAAAAATGACTCTTGGTAATATTGAAGAGACAACTACTATTTCATGAAGGGTAATTAACCTTTGGAACAAGAAAAAGTGAGTTAACTCTTGGTAATATTGAAGGACAACTACTATTTGCGAAGAGGGTAATTACTATCGACGAAGGTAATTACTTATTGTGAAGGTAAATACTATTGAAGAAGGTAATTACTATTGACGAAGGTAAATACTATTGACGAAGGTAATTACTATTCACAAAGGTAATTACTATCGACGAAGGTAAATACTATTATTTGAAGGTAATTACTTATTCACAAAGGTAATTACTATTCACAAAGGTAATTACTTATTGACGAAGAGACTCTTAGATGATGACATATGGGCCCCCATAAAATAATCAAACTTACCACAAACGTCTCATAATGAGATTTCTTTATATACATCGAGGATTGAATAAATATTACCACAAATCATTTTATTTTTAATCAACACATTTTTAATCTTTCAACAATTATTAATCATTTATAACTTGTCGTCTCAATTAATAATATAACATATTATATAGATGATCTTTGTGACAATAATTGAATCAATAATATAAGAGATATGATGCAAAGAATTCTTGTAGTAATAATTGAGTATAGCTAATCGACTTCTCACGTAAAGCATCAATAATCAATCTTGTGTCTACTATGCAACCACGCCAGACATATTCATGTACTTTTACCAATTCATTTAGTTCAAGCAGCTTTTTAACGGTAACACCTCGTAGTTATTTTTATAGAAAGATAATTTTGTTGTTTTCTAACTACGACAATACTTCCGTTGTGGGGTCCACCAATAATTGGTAGTCGTCAGACGAATATTCCCCAAACAAAAAGAATATTCTCCGACCAAACGAATATTTTATAACAACTTGCTTACTTTGCAAAATTTATAAATATTACCCACAACTATAACATTATATCAAATTTATTCCATAATATTCAAAAATAATATTTATAGAAAATTCATCTTTATTTATAAAAGCTGGGGTCTTACAATACTGCTTTGTGAAATAAAATTTAAGAATAATATTGTATTAAAAATGATTTGGACCGAAAAGAAATTAATTTTTGTCATGAATAGTACCCAGGGTGAATAGTACCCGAGTGAATAGTATCCCATTAATAGTATTTCGAGAATAATATCTCATGAATAGTACTCCGGTTGTCCGGTATGAAAAAGTTAAAATTATCAAGAATGTTCAGAATAATATTTCCATAAAAAGATACTGGATGAAGTGCAAATTTTAAGGATATTCTACTAATTTCATGGAGTATAGAAGTCAAAACTTAATAAAATGAGGGTAGAACTCAAAATTTGAAACGAAATAATATTACTTACATTGTGACGCCCCAAAATAGGTATACATCACCCATCTTGAGTTGCCAAATACATGGTACTAAATTCAAATACAACTTGATTATACAACAGTCGTGTAAAATACGACAAAATACATGCTGTGAGTTTTAATACAAATATTGTCATCTAGACAATATCCACACTCAATTTAGTCCTCATTATATTTATTATCACACTATTTAATAGAATAGTGAGGACTACTACTAAGACACCATCTCGGACCATCACTCCGTTCCCCGACTAGTCCCGGCTACGTTCTCATTTCCTGAAGAGAACAGTGAAAGAAAGGGTGAACTCAACTAGCCCAGTAAGAAATATTATGACTAAGATAATGCAGAATAAATTATCATTAGTCCTCAACAGTGTTAAACTGATAAAATACAATAGACATCAAGTTTAACTGCAGCGGAACATGCAATCCATTAAAAGAGTCAAGTAGAGATTAAACCTACTATCTTTTATGATTTAAAAAAGTTTTTCATCACTTTTATCATTTGAGACTCGACAATAAATAATCCACATCATCCACAGATTACTACCAATGATATTCATTAGGGTCACGACCATAAATTATCCATGCATTACGGGCCAAGGATATTTGTGTATTCATCAATGGTCATGATCATGCCAACAACTATCCATCAATGCACTTCGGGCCAATGAGAACTTTTATCACATCATTTGTAACATTACGGTCATAATTACACCGAATAATCCCTGGTCATAATCATACCAAGTCCATCTATGCACTACAGGCCACAGATGGATGACTTTCAAAAATAATATAAACATGAGGATGATGACAATGATATAAGAATTCAATAAAACAAGTTCAAGAATTAATTTATTCAGAAACTAATAACGTCCAAATTGTCAACATGATACTTCTTTGTAAAGAAATGATATCCCTTATGTGACGCCCCCAAAATAGGTATACATCACTAATTTTGAGTCGTCAATAACATGGTACAGAAACAACTACAACTTTATTAATACAACCCATAAACTGTGAGTTTAAATACAAATATTGTCATCTAGACAATATACATACCCAACTAATTTGACGCCCCCAAAATAGGTATACATCACCCATTCTGAGTTGTCAATACATGATGCGAAACAACTACAACTTTATTATTACAACAAGAAAGCGTGAGTTTGAATACAAATATTATCTTCTAGACAATATTTATACTCAAATAAATCCTCATCACATTTATTGATACATTATTTTACAAAATGGTGAGGACTACTAAAAACTCTCTCTAGAACCTTCATTCCATACCCAGACTCATACTCGCTTATATTCTCACCTCCACGAGAAGAAAAATGGAACAAAAAGGAAAAGGGTGAGCTCAACTAGATACGAAGAAGAATATTATGACTAAGATAATATACAACAAATTATCGTTAGTCTTCAACAGGAAAAATCTAATAGAATACAATAGACAACAAGTTTTAAATCAATATTCGCAATGAAATAATAATTCATTAGAAGAGTTAAGTAGAGAATGCAAACTACTATCTTCTATGTATGAATTTAAAAGTTCATCGCTCATCTTTAATCCTCGTAACATCAATCAATATATATCGGAATCAAATATTCATCTTTGCACTCTGAGCCAAAGATATTCATCGATTGGTCATGTTCATCTAAACACTGTTCATCTTGCACCTCACTGCCAAAGATATTTATCGAAATCATTCATCTTTGCACTCTGGGCCAAAGATATTCAATAATATCATCATTTAAGATGGGGATGATGAAAAATATTTTTAAAGAAACGAATCCGGTGAAACAAAATGACAAGGATTAAGGATTAAGGATTCGCACTTTGTTTTATCCATGTCCAAAATTACCTCAAAAATAATCATAGTGGTGTAAAATTCAAGAATGATCGAACATGGATACAATCAAAGCTAGTATCCACAATAGATATTTTAATTTAAAAGGAAAATTTTTATTTTTCGATGAATAGTGTCGTATTCGTGAATAATTGTCGTATCACGTGAATAATTAGGTCGTTATCACGTGAATAGTAACTCAGACACCAAAAGTTCCAAATTTGATAAAAACTTCAGATCAATATTTCAAAGATAATGATATTGAAGAAATAATATCATTCGAAAAAATAATATCCCTTACCTCGAAAGATCGGTATTTAAATTAAACACAGGATATAAAGGCTATGACTTGAACTTGCATCAGTATAGCAATACTCAAAATACTCACAAGAATACGCCTCGATAATATAGAGAGAAAACTTGAGATTTAGTGTGATTTTCAATTCTAACCCAAGCACCCTATTTATAGGAAAATGCTTAGAACACCAAAGTAGAAAATTTAATAATTTATAAATATATATATCAAAATTCCTATGCCATTCTTGAAATCTGATTTCAGCTCAATAAGCACATGCCACATTATAGAAAAAGTAAGAAAAAATGTTTTTCTAATTTAAAATAATTTAAACTTCCAAAAATCAATTATTTCGGAGCTTCGGAACTTCAATAATTTACAATAAATAGCTCTTTTGTCAGAAAATTCGAAACTCGCGAATTTTTATAGAAAATTCAATTCTCTACAACTTTACAGAAGAAAGTTTTTCCAAATTCCAAACAGAAATTGACCGAAATCAACAAACGGGCGATTTTACAGGCTATAATCAAATTTCAGACAAGAAATGGGGTCCACCGACACATAAAACATGCTTTAAATATTTTTGGTAACAAAAATACTCCTTCTCCACATATACTCATATATCCCACATTCATTGTAAAAATATCATCATTATTATATTATTAAAATATAATAATATATTTAAATGAATTAATTTATCAGAAAAAGATAAAATTTCAATTTTCAACAATTGTCACATTAAAATTTTCTACATCTATATCCACATAAAATCAATATTTTTCTCATCATATGAATCAATAATTAATTATTCGTAAATAATATTACGAGAATCACAATATTAACCGTGCAGGCGGTTCAGGAAAGGGGCTTTCAATAAGAATTTCTCCTTCTTGGCGCAATTAGGTGACCAAACCTCTCCTTAGGTAGAACTTTCTAGACATTGCCAATAATGTTATCTAATAATATTATTAGGATAATATGAATTATTGCTTCGATAATGAAAAATCTTGTGTAATGACAATTATTGAAACAACAAAGAATACAAAATATCAACGCAAGAATTATTAAATCAATAAAATAAAATCTTTGAGAATAATAATTCATCGTAACCATTATTGAGTAGTGCCTTCTTACGTAAGAATCAATAATTGGTGCAATACCGTGTCTTCTTGTGTGTTAACCAATAGAGTATTTTAACAAGAGATAATTGTGAATAACTACGTAGTTATTTTTAAACAACTTATATTTGTCGTTTTCTTCATCCAATCGCGTTAGTTATGGGGCCCATACATGGTCGCTGGTCGGTGCATTTAATATTCCACGACAAAACAATATTCTCCGACAACAATGAATATTTTATAACCACTTGTTTATTTTGAAATATTTGCGTATTTTACCCATAACTATCCACATTAATCAAATCAACCCTTACTATTTCAAAATAATAAATAGAGAAAATTAAATTTCATTAATAACAAGTTGGGGTCTTACAACCTCCCCTCCTTATGAAATTTCGTCCTCGAAACCTGGTATTTCGAAAAGATGAGGATACCTCGCTTTCATTTCCGTTTCCAATTCGTGTCATTTCCTCTATAGCATGATTCATCCACAAAACTTTAACTTGTGGTATAACCTTTGTGCGTAGGACATGTTCCTTCCTATCCAAGATCTTGAGAGGTACCTCCTTATACGTTAAGTCTTAATATTATCTCGTCAGGGTTCTAACTCTATAACGTGGTTCGGGTCTTTCATATATTTCTGAAATACGAGATATGTGAAACACATTATGAACACGAGACATACTTTGAGGTAACGCGAGTCTATAAAGCTACATTTCCTACTCGGTCAAGAATTTGAAATGGACCAATAAATCGTGGATTGAGCTTTCTCTCTTCCCAAATCTTGTAACTCCTTCCATGGGAGCAACTCGCAACAATACATGATCCCCTATACTAAATTCCACGTCCTTTCGATGAAGATCCGCATAACTCTTTTTGTCGATCTTGTGCCGGTTTTGTATACGTTGTCGAATCATTTGGATCTTTTGGTAGTCATACGCATTTAACTCGGGTCCCAACAATGTTGTTTCACCCACCTCATCCCAACATATTGGAGAGCGACACTTTCGTCCATATAATGCTTCAAATGGAGCCACACCTATACTTGCTTAATAAGCTGTTGTTGTAGGAGAATTCCACCAATGGTAAATACTTATCCCAACCGCCCTTGAAGTCTCAGGACATGAGTCTTAATAGATCTTCAAGAGTTTGAATAGTCCTCTCTAATTGTCCGTCCGTTTGAGAATGGTATGTCAATCAATAAAGAAATCCGCGCCCATAGCTTTTTGCAAGCTAACCCAAAATCTTGAAGTGAATCTTGGGTCACGATCCGAAACTATGGATCTTGGCATGCCATGCAACCTCACAATCTCATTTACATATATACTAGCAAGACGTTCGAGGAATAAGTCTCTCTCGATCGGCA
Organism: Panax quinquefolius; assembly: GCA_020205615.1. NCBI lineage: Eukaryota > Viridiplantae > Streptophyta > Magnoliopsida > Apiales > Araliaceae > Panax > Panax quinquefolius. The sequence continues at coordinate 20,468,518 of CM035156.1, forward strand.
AGAAATGAGCGGACTTGGTTAATCTATCAACAATAACCCAAATAACATTGATGCCTTGAGAAACCGTAGGAAGACCCGTGTGAAATCCATGGTAATGTGTTCCCACTTCCATTTCAGAATTTCAAGTGGTTGCAACGGACCCTTAGGTACTAGATGCTCCGCCTTTACACGTTGACAAGTTAAACACATTGATATAAACTTTGCAATCTCTCTCTTCATATTGTTCCACCAAAATGTATGTCGAAGATCACGATACATTTTGGTACTCCCAGGATGGATTGCAAATGGTGTATTGTGTGCCTCTACCATAATCTTGTACTTCAAATCAGAGTCGTTAGGAACACAAAGTATGGAGTGGACTCGAAGTATTCCCTCTTCATCAATTCTCGCTTCCGGAATAGCATCTTTTTGTATTTTCTTATTTATACGCATCAGTTCCGGGTCGGTGGCTTGAGCAACCTTAACTTTTTCTATTAAAGTTGGCTCTACGCGTATACTTGACATCATTGCACCCATTCCCCGCATATGATCTTCTACTCAACGCGCTACATTTACGTTCGCTTTTCCGGGATGGTATTGAATAGTGTGGTCGTAGTCTTTCAATAGCTCGAGCCAACGTCATTCGCCGCATGTTGAGTTCTTTTTGAGTGAAGAAATATTTAAGGCTTTTATGGTCCGAATATATCTCCACTTTCTCCCCATATAGATAGTGCCTCCATATCTTTAGCGCGAAAACAAGCGGGCCGCTAACTCTAGATCATGAGTAGGATAATTCCTCTCATACTCTTTAAGTTGTCATGAGGCATAAAGGCTATGACTTTCCACGTTGCATGAGAACACATCCTAACCCTTTGCACGAAGCATCGCTTATAGATAACAAATCCATCCGAACCGGATGGTATTGTTAGAACAGTCTTAGAAATAAGTCTCCTCTTAAGATCTTGGAAACTCTTCTCGCATTCTTTGCTCCAAACGAATTTTGTATCCTTAGGAGTTAGTTGGGTTAATGGAGTATCGATTCGAGAAAACCTTCCACGAATCTCCGATAATAACCAATTTAAGCCCAAAAACTACGATTTTTGATCACCAACTTCGGTTGCTCTGACTTTGTATTGCTTCAATCTTGGCCGGATCAACAGATACTCCATGTTTGGACACCACGTGCCCAAGGAATGCTACTTCCTCAAGCCAGAACTCACATTTCTTCAACTTGGCATATAACTTGTTTTCACGAAGCCTTTGGAGTACCAGCTTCAAATGGTGCTCATTATCTTCACGGCTTTTGGAATATATGAGGATGTCATCAATAAAGACAACAACGAATTGATCCAAATATTCCTTGAATACTCGATTCATCATATTCATGAAAGCCGCAGGAGCATTAGTCAATCCGAAAGACATGACTAAGAATTCATAATGCCCGTCATCGAGTTCTAAAGGCGTCTTTGGAATATCCTCGTTCTAATCTTGGTGATGATATCCGTAAGCGAAGATCGATCTTTGAAAAAATTGTGCCCTTGCAACTAGTCAAACAAGTCATCAATACGAGGTAGAGGATACCTATTCTTGATGGTGACATGGTTCAATTCCGATAGTCAATACTGAAAGTCGCATACTCCCGTCTTTCTTCTTTACGAATAAAGCAGGAGCACCCCGAGGAGATGTCTTGGGGACGAATGAAACCGATGTCCAACAATTTACGTAGTTGGACCTTTAACTCCTCGAAGTTCAATAGAGCCATTCGATATGGGGTTTTAGAAATGGGCTTTGTACCGGGTTCAAGATCAATAAAGAATTCAAATTCACGTGCCGGGGGTAGGCCGGGAAGTTCTTGAAATACGTCGGAAAATTAATAACAATAGGAATATTATTCAAAATTGGCGTGTCTTTATTCAAATCCATAACATGGGCTAAGAAAGCTTGACATCCGTTTTTTTTCAATAAGCGAATAGCTTTATGATTAGATATGACGATGATTGATTTTAATGGTTTAGTTGCTTGAATTGCATACAACGGGTTGGTTAGGAATATGAAAACTAACAACCTTACGAAAACAATCAATTTTTGCATGATGAGTAGTTAACCAATCAATCCCTAAAATCACATCAAAGGCAAGTATCTTTAAAGAGATAAGGTCAACAGTGTAATGTGATGGTGCCAACTTGAATCAAACAAGATTTATAAGCGATGGATGTGATGAAAGTTTCTCTAACGGAGTTTCCACAGATAGGTCAAAGTCTAATTTCTCCTGAGTCAAGTTTAAACGTTGAGTACAAGCGGGAGAGATAAATGAATGGGTATCACCGGTATCAAGTAAGGTATAAACTTCGCAAGAATTTATAAATAGCTTTACCGTGATCACCTTGTTTGGGTTCTCGCATTTTGACCGATCCACAACAAACGCTTCTTCCAGAACCGCAGATTGACTTTAACTTTTACAGGACGATCTTTTGAGTCACAAAATCCTGCTTGAACTAGTTTTCGCCACCGTGCAATCTCGAAGCGATATGTCATTCATTTTCACAATTATAGCATACCTTGAATCTGTTGTGGACGGTTTGGATCGATATGTCCCTCTTTCCCAGATTATATATATGTAATGGGTGGTCGTTTCTCCTCCCTAGAAGAACCATTACTTGCCAAGACGCTTTGTCGTCTCACACGGTCGTTGTTAAATCTCCTCTTTTAAAATCTCCTCCCGACTCGCTTCTTCTATTTTTATGGCCATGATTACCACCACGGAGTGGTTACCATTTTTGTCCGTCTTTAGATTTATCCTTTGGTTATCGTTGTTTTGTTGTTCGCTATCTCCCAGGTATGATCTCGATTGTGGTCCCTCGGTTGGACCGTACTCGTTATCTCATTTCTAATAATTGAGCCCATTTACAACATCCGAATAGAGAAAATTTATGAGAAATGAGATATTGTCGTATCTTAGGGTTTCAAACCTCTCGAAACATCCGCGTCATCGTTCCTCATTCTCCACCAAATGAGGTCTGAAACGGATAACTCGCAAACTTTGCCTCGTATTGAGACAATCGTCGTTGTTTTGTTTTAATCGATGAACTCCACTTCCTTCATACGACGAACACTTTCGGAAAGTATTTGTCATTAAAAATAGTTCAAACGTCTCCCAAGACATGCCGGTGGCAATTTGGATGTGTACGCCTCACAGACTCCCACCAATGAGTCTGCGCCGCCACGGAACATAAAGGTGGCGAATGGAACCTTCTGTTCCTCCGTGCATCCCAAGACATCGAATATGCTTAGAACACATAAAGGTGGCGAATGGAACTTTCTGTTCCTCCGTGTAATTTTCAATTCTAACCTAAGCACCCTATTTATAGGAAAATGCTTAGAACACCAAAGTAGAAAATTTAATAAAATATAAATATATATATCAAAATTCCTACGCCACTCTTGAAATCTGATTTCAGCTCAATAAGCACATGCCACCTTCTAGAAAAAGTAAGAAAAAATGTTTTTCTAATTTAAAATAATTTAAACTTCCAAAAATCAATTATTTCGGAGCTTCGAAACTTCAATAATTCACAATAAATAGCCTTTTTGTCAGAAAATTCGAAACTCGCGACTTTTTATAGAAAATTCAATTCTCTACAACTTTACAACAGAAAGTTTTTCCAAATTCCAAACAAAAATTGACCGAAATCCACAAACGGGCAATTTTACAGGCTATAATCAAATTTCGATCAAGAAATGGGGTCCACCAAACACATAAAACATGCTTTAAATATTTTGGTAACAAAAATACTCCTCCTCCACATATACTCATATATCCCACATTCATCGTAAAAATATCATCATTATTATATTATTAAAATATAATAATATATTTAAATTAATTATTTTATCGAAAAAGATAAAATTTCAATTTTCAACAATTGTCACATTAAAATTTTCTCCATCTATATCCACATAAAATCAATATTTTTCTCATCATATGAATCAATAATTAATTATTCACAAATAATATTACGAGAATCACAATATTGATGACCAGCAATTTCAGGAAAGAGGGCTTTCAATAAGAATTTCACCTTCTTGGTAGCGCAATTAGGTGACCAAACCTCTCCTTGGCAGAACTTTCTAGACATTGCCAATAATATTATCTAATAATATTATTAGGATAATATGAATTATTGCTTCGATAATGAAAAATACTATGTAATGATAATTATTGAAACAACAAAGAATATAAAATATCAACGCGACAATTATTAAATCAATAAAATAAAATATTGAGCGGTAATTATCTGTAACCATTATCGAGTAGTGTCTTCTTACGTAAGAATCAATAATTGGTGCAATATCGTGTCTTCTTGTGTGTTAACCATTGAGTATTTTAACGAAGATTACTTGGTGAATAATTACTGTAGTTATTTTTAAACAACTTATATTTGTCGTTTTCTTCATCCAATCGCTTTCAGTTATGGGCCCATACATCGGTCGCTACCGCCGCATTTAATATTCCCCGACAACAATGAATATTTTATAACCACTTGTTTATTTTGAAATATTTGCGTATTTTACCCATAACTATCCACATTAATCAAATCAACCCTTACTATTTCAAAATAATAAATAGAGAAAATTAAATTTCATTAATAACAAGTTGGGGTCTTACAACTAAGTTCTCATTACAATTATTGATACAATACTTTACAAAAATGGTGAGGACTACTAAAATAACTTCCTAGAACCCTCATTCCGTACCTCGACTAGTACTCGCTACATTCTCGCCTCCTGAGAAGAAAAATGGAACAAAAAGGAAAAGGGTGAGCTCAACTAGCCCAGTAAAGAATATTATGACTAAGATAATATAGAACAAATTACGTTAGTCTTCAACAGGGAAAAATCTGATCGAATACAATAGACAACAAGTTTGGATCAAGAATGAAATAATAATTCATAGATGAGTTACGTAGAGAATGAAATCTACTATAATCTATGAATTTAAAAGTCCATCATCATTATTTTATCCCTGTAACATCAATCAATGCACATCTTGAATCATATATTCATCTTTGCACTACTGAGCCAAAGATATTAATCGATCGGTCATTGTTCATCTCAACACGCGTACATCTTTGCACTACGGGCTAAAGATATTCATCATAAAATCAACCATCTTTGCACTACAGGCCAAAGATATTCAGTAACATCATCACTTAGGACTGAGGATGATGAAAATAATTTTAAAGAAAACCATCTTTAAAATTATCATAAAATCAACCATCTTTGCACTACAGGCCAAAGATATTCAGTAACATCATCACTTAGGACTGAGGATGATGAAAATAATTTTAAAGAAAACGAATCCAGTGAAACAAAAGAACAAGTATTATGGATTCGTACTTTAAACAATCCGAGTTCAAGTATACTTCATAAACAATCATGGTGAAGTAAAGTTCAAGAATGATCAAAACATGGATACAATCAAAGCTAGTATTCATAATAGATATTTTGGACAAAATACAAAAATTTAATTTTTCTGTGAATAGTGCCGTATACGTGAATAGTGTCGTATACGTGAATAGTAATCCCAATACAAAAAAGTTCCAAATTTGATTAAAAATTCAGATCAATACTTCAGCATAATGATATTGAAAGAAATAATATAGTGCTAAAGGGAACTTGCACCGTATAGCAACACTCAAGGTATCAAAATACTCACAAGAATACGCTCAATATATCGAGAGAGAAATAGAGAGAAAACTTCAGTTTCTGGTGTGATTTTCAATTCTAACCTAAACACCCTATTTATAGGAAAATGCTTAGAACACCAAAGCAGAAAATTTAATATAATATTAATATATTTATCAAATTTTCCTTAGACCACCTCTAGATATCTGATTTCAGCACTTTGCATATGTTAATGATGTCCAAAAAATACAAAAAATGTTTTTTATCAAAAAAATAAATAAAACTTCCAAAAATCAATTATTTCGAAACTTCGAAACTTCAATAATTCATAATAAATAGCCCTTTTATCAAAAAAATTCAAACCACATGTCCTTTTCATAGGAAATTTCATTCTCTACAACTTTTCAGAAGAAAGTTTTTCCAAATTCCAAACAGAAATTGATCGAAATCCACAAACGGGCAATTTTACATGCTATAATCAAATTTGAGTCAAGAATTGGGGTCTACCGACACACAAAATATGTGTTAATCATTTAATGCAACAAAAATACTCTTCCTCCTCATATACTCATATATCCCACATTTATTATAAAAATATCACCATTATTATATTATTAAAATAATATATTTAAATGAATTATTTTATCAGAAAAAGATAAAATATTAATTTTCAACAATTGTCACATTAAAAAATTTCTCCATATATATCCACATAAAATTAATATTTTCCTCATCATATAAATCAATAATTAATTATTCACAAATAATATTACAGAATCACAATACTGACAACCAGGTAGTTCCCAGGAAAGAGGGGGCTTTCCAATAAGGATTTTTCCTTACTGGCGCGCAATTAGATGACTAAATCTTTCCTTAGACAGAACTTTCTAGACATTTCCAATAATTTTATCTAATAATATTTTTCAAATAAAATGAATTATTGATCTGATAATAAAAATATTGTGCAGTGACAATTATTAAAATAACAATAATATCAACGTAGCAATTATTGAATCAATAAAATATAATATTGAACTGTAATTACAATAATAATTATTGTGTAATGCCTTCTTACGTAAGAATCAATAATTGGTGCAATACCGTGTGCTACTGTGTTTAAACCACCGGGTATTCTTACAGTATTAACGGTAACAACTACACCATTATTTATAAACAACTTATTCTTGTCGTTTTCTTCCTCCAATCGCTTTCCGTTATGGGGCCCACACAAGGCAGCGCCGTCGTACGAATATTCTCCGACAATAAGAATATTCCACAACCAAACGAATATTCCCCAACAATAATGAATATTTTATAACCACTTGCATGTTTGAAATAATTGCGTATTTTACCCATAACTCACCACATTAATCAAATCAACCCTTACTAATTCAACATAATAAATAGAGGAAATTTAATTTTATTAATAATAATTTGGGGTCTTACAACCTCCCCTCCTTATGAAATTTCTTCCTCGAAATTGACGTACGTACCTGGTGTTTCGAAAAGGTGAGGATACCTCACTTTCATTTCCGTTTCCAACTCCCAGGTCATTTCCTCTATAGCATGGTTCCTCCACAAAACCTTAACTTGTGGTATGACCTTTGTGCGTAGGACATGCTCCTTCCTATCCAAGATCTTGACAGGTACCCCTTCGTACGTTAAGTCTTCGGCTATCTCGTCTGGTTCTAACTCAATAACATGGTTCGGGTCTTTCACATATTTACGAAGTACAGATATGTGAAACACATTATGAACACAAGACATACTCGGAGGTAACGCGAGTCTATAGGCTACATTACCTACTCGGTCAAGAATTTGAAATGGACCAATAAATCGTGGATTGAGCTTTCCTCTCTTTCCGAATCTTGTAACTCCCTTCCATGGGGCAACACGCAACAATATATGATCCCCAATACTAAATTTCACGTCCTTTCGATGAAGATCCGCATAACTCTTTTGTCGATGTGCCGTTTGTATATGTTGTCGAATCATTTGGATCTTTTTCGTAGTCATACGTACCAACTCGGGTACCAACAATGTTGCTTCACCCACCTCATCCCAACATACTGGAGAGCGACACTTTCGTCCATACAATGCTTCAAATGGGGCCACACCAATGCTCATTCGATAAGCTTGTTATTATAGGAGAATTCCACCAATGGTAAATACTTATCCCAACTCCCTTTGAAGTCTAGGACACAGAGTCTTAATAAATCTTCAAGTGTTTGAATAGTCCTCTCTGATTGTCCGTCCATTTGAGGATGGTATGCCGAACTAAATCGTAAATCCGTGCCCATAGCTTTTTGCAAGCTAACCCAAAATCTTGTAGTAAATCTTGGGTCACGATCTGAAACTATGGATACTGGCATGCCATGCAATCTCACAATCTCATTTACATACATATGAACAAGACGTTCAAGGGAATAAGTCTCCTGTATCGGTAAGAAATGAGCAGACTTGGCTAATCTATCAACAATAACCCAAATAGCATCGATGCCTTGAGAAACCGTAGGAAGACCCGTAACAAAATCCATGGTAATGTGTTCCCACTTCTATTTCGGAATCTCAAGTGGTTGCAATGGAGCCACATGTCCTTTTCTTAGGAAATTTCATTCTCAACAACTTTGCAGAAGAAAGTTTTTCCAAATTCCAAACAGAAATTGACCGAAATTCACAAACGGGCAATTTTACATGCTATAATCAAATTTGGGTCAAGAATTGGGGTCTACCGACACACAAAACATGTGTTAATCATTTAATGCAACAAAAATACTATTCCTCTTCATATACTCATATATCCCACATTTATTGTAAAAATATCACCATTATTATATTATTAAAATAATATATTTAAATGAATTATTTTATCAAAAAAAGATAAAATATTAATTTTTAACAATTGTCACGTTAAAAATTTTCTCCATCTATATCCACATAAAATCAATATTTCCTCATCATAAAAATCAATAATTAATTATTCACAAATAATATTACAGAATCACAATACTGACAACCGGGTAGTTCCTAGGAAAGAGGGGGCTTTCCAATAAGGATTTCTCCTTACTGACGCGCAATTAGATGACCAAACCTCTCCTTAAACAGAACTTTCTAGACATTGCCAATAATGTTATCTAATAATATTATTCAAATAATATGAATTATTGATCTGATAATAAAAATATTATGCAGTGACAATTATTAAAACAACAATAATATCAATGTAGCAATTATTGAATCAATAAAATATAATATTGAACAGTAATTACTGTAACAATTATTGAGTAATGTCTTCTTACGTAAGAATCAATAATTGGTGCAATGCCGTGTGCTACTTGTAGGGATTTCGGCACAAAAACGCAGCGGAAATAAAATAATCAAAGCAATTTCCGAAACCCAACACAGGATCCATTTGAAAAATCAATTAATTCAGAGGTTTAGATATTATACCGAAAATGAAAGTGTTTCTGAAACGGCTTCGAATCCTTAAAGCAATTCCTCACGAAACTACGTCTCTATGGTATCCACTACGAGCGTCAGACGAGTCAGTCGAACGATTCGCAATAAGAGGGACTTGCAGATTAGCCACCAAAGGAACCTTTATGAAAGCTGACGTTTTCTCTCTAGTCTCTCTCTAAGAGCGGCTAGGGTTTTCAAGTTATGATCTATCCTAAGTAGCTGCTATATATCCTATATCAAAACCTAATTTCATAAAATCCGAATTTATATATATATAACTTAATTAAGTCTTACTTAAGTAATAAACATATATACAAACTTTCCTTTTAATTTAAATTCGTGATTTAAATACTATTAATCATATTAATATATTTAAATCCTTAAAACTTAAATTTATTCCCTTTTAAATTACCTTCTATGTGTGTGACCCTATAGGTTATTATCACGTTGACAATAATTTTAAAATCATATTATAAAATTATAAACAGTGAGCGGCATCTAGTAATGCATCACTGCTACCCAAGTAATGATAAGATCGATGATTCGATGCAACCTTTTAGTGACCAATGTTTCAATGTAATTTAATCCTTTTAACCTTAATATCCTAGATTAAACTCGAGTCATGCAATGTGTCATACTCTTCATAATTTAATCTGAGTTTTCTTGATCAATGAGTAGACTATATGAAACAAATCACTATTTGAGCATGGCCATGCATTTCATAGTCCTACTCAATCAAGAGGTCTATGGATATCACCCCTAATATATAGGAGGGTTAAATTCCATCTAGATCACTCATATTTCTCACACGATTCATGATGTACCCAATAATCACCTTTATAGTCCACCCTATTAAAGGTGACATTTGATGATATCAAAGTACATAAATTCCCGTGTAGTAATATAGTGATTTGTGTCGGAGGACCATTACATCATTATCACTATGAGAATTTCTAATGACACTTTGCATAATGCTCCACATAGAATTCTCATGGTGGAATGCATCAATACATCGTTCTTCAATACATGTACCTACGCATTGACTTAATATCTCATATATTTATGACCAATGAGATTTGGTCATCGATCAATCCACATACTTTAGTCTCAATGCATCAATGTTGTCCCATCAACAATGATACTCGACTACGGACATTTAAGAACAATGATCCTAATTGTAATTATAAAATCTCATGTTCAAGTCACATACTTGAAACCATATAATTTGTATCACTATTCTAAGGAATTTTATTATGTTAACAATTATATAACGTAGTAAATAAAATCATAATAAAATCATTCATTTATTCAATCAAATATAATATCAAAACGTTAAGCAATTATATCAAATAATTGGCCTCTAGGGCATAAACTCTAACAGTGTGTTTAAACCACCGGGTATTCTAACAGTATTAACGGTAACAACTACGTCGTTATTTATAAATAACTTATTCTTGTCGTTTTCTTCCTCCAATCGCTTTCCGTTATGGGGCCCACACAAGGCTGCGTCGTCGTACGAATATTCTCCGATAGTAAGAATATTCCACGACCAAATGAATATTCCCCAACAATAATGAATATTTTATAACCACTTGCATGTTTGAAATAATTGCGTATTTTACCCATAACTCACCACATTAATCAAATCAACCCTTACTATTTCAACATAATAAATAGAGGAAATTCAATTTTATTAATAATAATTTGGGGTCTTACACTTTACCGTAAAAAAAACTTGATATCGGAGTAGTGAAGTAGCAGAATACTTTTCTTCTTTCTCTCTATAGTTTTCTCTCTACAGAGTTCAAAGTGAATTCGTAAGAAATAATGAAGGAATGAGCTTCATTTATAGAAGAATGGAATGAATAGTAACTTAATCCATGAACGGTCCGTATTGATTTACTTTAATCGATCGTCCATATTTAAAGCAAAAATTTTTAAATAAAATATAATATATTCTATTTATAATCTAATAAAACGAATAACTTTTAAAAAGATTTTACTATGCAAACACTATGCATAATAAAATATAATATATTCTAATTATTGTCTAATAAAATGAGATAACTTTATAAAAGTATTACATTTTTATATAAAAAGATTTTACTATTAATTTAATAAAATGAATAACTTTATAAAAGTATTTTGTTTTATATAAAAAGTTTTTCCGTTTTATTACGTTAATAATCTGAATAAAACAAAACGTCATCATCATTATTATTATTCACACTATTAATCGACTGAGTCGTTTCGAGGAAAGTGGGGCTTTCAATAAGGATTTTCTCTATCATGCCGCAATTAGGTGACCAAACATCTCCTCGCGTAACTTCTGACATCGTTAATAATGCAAATAATAATATTAACAATTTCGTCATCTCAATTATTGATTTAATAACATATAAAATATCGACAATAATTGAATCAAACCGAGTGACTTCTCACATAAACATCAATAATCAATCAATACCGTGCTGCATAATGCAACCACGCCAGACATCAGTACTTTTACTACTGAAAGTAGTTCAACAAAGATCAACCAGTAAAACTTCTGTAGTTATTTTCATAAAAATATTTTTGTCGTTTTCTCAATCCGAATGATAATAATTACATTATGGGGTCCACCAATGATTGTGCCTTGCGCATTTAATATTCCCGACCAATCGAATATTATATAACAACTTGCGTATTTTGCAAAATTTATAAATATTACCCACAACTATAACATTATATCAAATTTATTCCATAATATTCAAAAATGATATTTATAGAAAATTCATTTTTATTCATAAAAGTTGGGGTCTTACATACATACTACAGAGTATGAAAGAAAATAATATTTCATACGAGTATAGAACAAAAATAATATCACTTACTTTAAAAAGGAGAGTTTTCCAACTGGTATAACGGGGATATTCTTGAAGAAAATGTGAATTGTTTTCTACACTCACGCTCAATATTATAGAAGAAGAATTCTTTGATTCTAGTGTGATTTTCAATTCTAAACTAAGCATCTTATTTATAGAAGAATGAATTAAGGAAAATCACGGACGCAATAGTGGGATTCACGGGCGAATTTTAAATTTGTCTGATAAATTTTATTTTTTACTATGCAAATACTATACATAATAAAATATAATATATTCTATTTTTTATAAAAAATAAAACTTATTATAATATATATTATATGTAAATACTCCTTCCATTTCAAACCATCCCTTTCTTTTTTCGTTTTTGTGATTCCCCCTCCCATTTCATTTTTTTCTTCTACACGTGGGCCCCGCATGTGGCCCCATTCTTATTATATATAAATATATACTGAATAATTTTATACCGATTATTTTAAAAAATGAGTAAATGGGGGGTCCATATTGTGACGCCCCCAAAATAGGTATACATCACCTATCCTGAGTCGCCAAATACATGGTACAGAATATAAATATAATCTTTAATATACAACAAAAGAGCTGTGAGTTATAATACGAACATTGTCTTTTAGACAATATCCACTCTCAGAATAAGTCCTCATTACATTTATTGTCACACTATTTAACAAAATAGTGAGAACTACTAATGCTATCCTCCGAACCGTCATTCCGTTCCCTGACTAGTCCCCGCTACGTTCTCATTTCCTGAAGAGAACAATGAAAGCAAAAGGGTGAGCTCAACTAGCCCAATAAGAAATATTATGACTAAGATAATGCAGAATAAATTATCATTAGTCTTTAACAATGTTAAACCGATAAAATACAATAGACATCAAGTTTAAGCTGCGCAATGAACAAGCAATCCATTAAAAGAGTCAAGTAGATAATAAAATCTACTATCTTTTATGATTTAAAAGGTTTTTCATCACTTTTATCATTGGGACTCGACTTAATAAATAATCCACATCATCGGATCACTTACGGACTACTACCAATGATATTCTTTTAGTATCACGACCACAATTATCCATGCACTACGGGCCGAGGACATTCAGATATTCATCAATGGTCGTGATCATGCCAACAACTATACATCAATGCACTACGGGCCAATGAGAACTTTTATCACATCATTTATAACATTACGATTACCATGATTATCTTAGAATAATCCACGGTCATAATCATACCAAGTCCATCTATGCACTACAGGCCACAGATGACTTTCAAAAAAAATATAAACATGAGGATGATGACAATGATATAAGAATTCAATAAAACAAGTTCACGAATTAATTTATCCAGGAACTAATAACGTCCAAATTGTTAACATGATACTTCTTTGTAGAGTAAAATTCAAGAATGCTCAGAAGAATATTTCCATAAAAAGATACTGGATGAAGCGCAAATATCAAGGATATTCTACTAATTTCATGGAGTATAGAAGTTAAAACTTTAACCAACTGAGTATAATAAGGAATGGAATAACAAAAGAAATCACCAAGCATGCGGTAGACCGCACAGGCAGGTTATTCCAACAGAATAATAAAGACGGAACAGTCCCACAGAAACGCATGAATGGATACTCCAATGTAATAATAAAGACGGAACCAGGTCCGGCGTAAAACGCACAGACAGGATATTCCAACAGAATAATAAAGATGGAACCAGGTCCGGCGTAAAGCACAGACAGGATGTTCCAACAGAATAATAAAGACGGAACCAGGTCCGGCGTAAAGCACAGACAGGATGTTCCAACAGAATAATAAAGATGGAACCAGTCCCACAGTAAAAGATGCAGATGATGATTCCAAATGAATAATAAAGAATGGAATAACAGAAGAATTTCACCATGTATGCGGTACTTCGCATAACCAGGTTATTCCAACATAATAATAAAGAATGGAATAACAGAAGTTCTCTTCATGAAGACGAAAGAAAGAAATAATACCCCTTACCTTTGAAAGAAACTGGATATAGGAGTAGTGAGGTAGCAGACTTTTCTTCTTCTTATGATTTTTCTCTACAATTTCTCTCTATAATAATTGTTCTATAGCTTTAGTGAATTGGTGAGAAATGAAGGAAGAATGAGCTTCTATTTATAGAAAAATATAGTTTCAATAATTACACGTTTTGGGGCTCGAAAAATTACAGTACAATACCTCCAACTTTTTCTTTATTTTTAATTTAGTCATGCAAGTATTATCAAACTTGCACCACCTCCCCTAATAGTAAATAATGTGATTCAATAGTAAATCATGTGACTCAATAGTTCCAGACATGTGAAAATACGAATTACAGTATAGTACCTCCATCTATACCTCCATTTTTAACTTAGTCATGCAAGTATTATCAATCTTGCACCAACTCCCCTAATAGTAACAAGAATGTGAAACAATAGTATACACATATGAACAAATAGTTATAATCATGTGAAATAATAGCAATCAATTGCTCATTTATCCGATTAAATACCCGATTGGTCAATATAACCTCCAGACATCAATTATTATCGACATAAATGTCGATTTTCACTAACACAAATAATTCCAACACAATGAAACTATTTTTATCAAAAATATAAATTTTGAAATTTCGAAGTTTGTCTTTTCTCGAAAAAGTCAACTGTTGACTTTTTTGACCAAATAGTAAAATCCAAAAAATTTTGTGTTTATAGTCTATTTTTACTAATTTCATCGTTTCGGACTCAAATATCACGTCCGCGTCTCCAAATTCAACTCCGAGCACAACTTCAATTTTAATAACATTCATCATTAATATTATAACTCACAATATTTATCAACCAAAGTGGTTCCTGGAAGAGGGGCTTTCAATAAGGATTTCTCCCTATCGGTAGCGCAATTAGGTGACCAAACCTCTCCTCGATGTAACTTACAGACATTATAAATATTACAATTTAATAATATGAATAACTTTGTCGTCTCAATTATTGATTTAATAAAATAACATATTATGCGGATGATCTTTGTGATAATAATCGAATCAATAATATGAGAGATATGATGCAACAATTCATTGTAGTAATAATTGAGTATAAGCGAGTGACTTCTCACGTAAGCATCAATAATCAATACCTGGTTACTTATGCAACCACGCCGACATCGCATTTACTTTTACTACCGAAAGTAGTTCAACAAAGATAATTGGTAAAACATTCGCCGTTATTTTCATAAATATATTTTTGTCGTTTTCTCAATCCGACAATAATTCTGTTGTGGGGTCCACCAATGATCATAGCCATTGTATACGAATATTCCCAAACTAAAGCGAATATTCTCCGACCAATCGAATATAATATAACAACTTGCATACTTTGCAGAATTTATAAATACTACCCACAACTATAACATTATAACAAATTCATTTCATAATATTCAAAAATGATAATTATAGAAAAATCATCTTTATTCATAAAAGTTGGGGTCTTACACATATAATACGTAAAAAATTACAACAAATACTTCATAAAAATCCCCTCAATATTTTTAACAACATTTATTCATCATTATTATAACCCGCAATATTAACAATCAGATCGTTCTTAGAAAAGAGGGGCTTTCCTATAAGCATTTTTCCCTATTGGCGCGCAATTAGGTTGTGAGACCCCATATTTTATCAATAAAGATTTAAATTTTGTCGAAATAATTTTTAATATTATGGTGTGAATTTGAGATAATATTATAGTTGTGGGTGGTATTTATAAATTTTGCAAAGTATGCAAGTGGTTATATTATATTCGATTGCCTGGGAATATTCGCTTTAGCAGGAATATTCGATAACTACCAATCATCGTGGACTCCACAATGTAATTATCATTTGATCGAGAAAACGACAAAAATATATTTTATGAAATAACGGCGGAAGTTTTACCGCTGATATCGTTGAACTACTCTAAGAAGAAAAGTATAAAGAATACGTGTGGTGCATAAGAAGACATTACCAGATTGATTATCGATGCTTATGAGAAGTCACGCTTTGATTCCATTATCATCGATTAATAATATGAATTATTATAGCGATAATGACATTTTGTTTTATTCGTATTATTAACGTAATAAAATGTAAACATCTTTTTATATAAAATGTAATACTTTATTAAAGTTATTCTATAAATATAATATATTATATTTTATTATGCATAGTGTTGCATAGTATTTTGCATAGTGTTGCATAGTGTTTGCAGATAGTAAAATGTTTTTATATAAATAGAATATATGATATTTTATTTAAAAGATTTTGCTTTAAATATGGATCGTCACGATTAAAGTAAATCAATCTGACGTTCATGGACTAATTACTATGCATTCTATTTTCCTATAAATAGAAGCTCATTCCTTCATTATTTTCTTATTTAATTCTTTGAAACTCAGAGAGAGAAATTATACAGAGAAGTTTATATAGAGAAAAACTATAGAGAAAAAGAAGAAAAGTATTCTCGCTACTTCACTTTTCTAATATTCAGTTCTTTCTAAGGTAGAGAATATTATTTGTTGTACCCGTAAGGGGTGTTATTCTTTTGTATTCATGAAGAGAACTTCTGTCATTCCATCCTTTATTATTCTGTTGGAATAACCTGTATACGCGGACTCCCCTATACTTGGTGATTTCCTTCTGTTGTTCCATTCTTTATTATTCTGTTGGAATAACCTGTATACGTGGTTTACCCTATACTTGGTGACATTCTTCTATTATTCTATCTTTATTATTCTGTTGGAACATCCTGTCTGTGTGTTTTACACCGGACCTGGTTCCGTTTTTATCATTCTGTTGGAATATCCTATCTGTGTGTTTTACACCGGATCCTGGTTCCATCTTTATTATTACATTGGAACATCCCGCTGGTGTGTGAATTTCACCCGACCGGTTCCGTTATTTATTATTCTGTTGGAATAACTCGCACGTGTATGGCCTCATCGCATGCATGGTGATTTCTTTTGTTATTCTATTCTTTATTATACCCAGTTGGTTAAAACTTTGACTTCTATACTCCATGAAATTAGTAGAATATCCTTGATATTTGCGTTTCATCCCGTATCTTTTCATGGAAATATTCTTCTGATCATTCTTGAATTTTACTCTACAAAACAGTATCATGTTGACAATTTGGACGTTAATAATTCCTGGATAAAATAATTTTTGAACTTGTTTTATTAAATTCTTATATCATTGTCATCATCTTCATGTTTATATTATGTTGAAAGTCATCTGTGGCCTGTAGTGCATAGATGGACTTGGTATGATTATGACCAGAGACTATTCGGTGTAATCATGACCGTAATGTTACAAATGATGTGATGAAAGTCATCTTTGGCTTACGTGCATAGATGGACTTAGTATGATTATGACCAGAGATCATTCGGTATAATCATGCCCTGTTATAAATGATGTGATAAAAGTCCTCGATTGGCACTGTAAAGCGTTGATGAATAGTTTTTGGTATGATTATGACTGTGGTTTATTCAGATAGTCATGACCACTATTGATGAGTTAATGAAAATTCTTGACCGTGTGGTATGGATGATTAGATGTGGTGGAATATTTATTAAAGTCGAGTCTCAAATTTATAACAAATGATGAAAAACCTTTAAATCATAAAAGATAGTAGATTTTATTTTCTACTTGACTCTTTTAATGGATCAGATATTCACCGCAGCTTAAACTGGTTTTCATTGTATTTTATCGTTTAACATTGTTGAAGACTATTGATAATTTATTCGCATTATCTAAGTTATAATATTTCATCGGGCTAGTTGAGCTCACCCTTTCTTTCACCGTTCTCTTGTGAAATGAGAATATAACCGGGACTTAGTCTGGGGAAGCGGAGTAATGGTCCGAGAGGATAAGATTAGTAGTCCTCACTATTCGTGAAATAGTGTGATAATAATTGTAATGAGGACTCCTTTTGAGTTTGTATAATATCCGAAGAGACAATATTTGTATTCAAACTCACAGTTTATGTCGATTATTCTGCAAGCGTTATATTAGTAAGTTGTATTTAAATTGCGTACCATGTAAGTGGCGACCCAAGATGGGTGGACGATACCTAATTTTGGGGCGCCACGGTTGGTATCGAGCTTAGGATATGATCCTTAGCTTAGATGTGAGATAAGAACTAGAGAGGAGAGACGTGGAATTCCTTCGCCAGTATGAGCTACCTAAATTTATTTGGTATTTAATTGGTCGGGCCGTAGTATAGGGATAATATGTGATATGTTAATTAACCCTTGTTTTGTGACGGTGTTTGAGAATGGCATCCGAAAATGTTGAGATAAGCAATGAAGCACATGAGAGTGTTGATTCAAATTTCAAACAAAAGGTAACGACCAACAACACGATAATAATCATATCGGTGGTGGCGGCCATCGTAATAATGATAACCATCGTGGGGAAATTATCATGCTAATAATGGTAACCACTTCGGTGGTAATCATGGCAAAGATAATAGAAGTGGAAATTGCAAGAAGAGAAGGTCATTTAGCCCAATTTTGTTGTGCACCAAAGTCAAGTCTATTGGGGACGGTGGCACCAAAGGTGGATATGGACAAAACAAAGTCGTTGGTTTTAGGAAGTGCATTTTTCATGACTTCTCAAAAAGCGAGTAAACCGAATGAAGTTAACGGGTTAGTTAATTATAAATTCAAGTCTATACCTTATAAGATCTGGGTTCTACCCATTATTTTATCTCTCTTGCTTTTGCGTTCAACGCGTTTAAATTTGACTCAGGAGAAGTTAGACTTTGACTTATTGGTTAAAACTTCGTTAGTAGGAGCCTTCATATCGCTTACTATTTTTAAATCTTGTTTGATTCAAATAAACACTTTCACGTTACACCGTCGATCTTATCTTTTTGAAAATACTTGCCTTTGATGTGATTTTAGGAATCAATTGGTTAACTACTCATCATGCTTTTCGTAAGGTTGTTAGCTTTTATATTCATAACCAACTTGTTGTGCGAATTCAAGAAACCAAACTACTAAAGTCAATTATTGTCATATCAAGCCATAAGTAAAGAGCTCCGAACCTTTCGTTGTTGACTTCCTTATGTGGAATGCACCAGAAGCGGACTTTTCGTAGGCGACATCGTGAATGAAGATGGCAAGTTTATAGGTATCATTGTGAGGTGCTTATCTAGTTTAGGGATGAAGTCACAGTTGGTATCAATGTGACGCATTATCCAAGTCTTGGATAAAAGTAGCAGTTTTGAATGATATTTCTATCATTAATAAATTTCTTGACGTATTCTTGAAGATTTCTAGCCTACCCTAGAGCGTGAAATCGAATTTTGTATTGACCCCAAAGATAAAACCCATTTCTTAAACTCTCAAATATCTCTTCAACTAAATGAAGCAGTTTCGTGATTTATGATGAAAGTCATAATAAAAGCAATCGGACTAATGAAAATCATGGGTATACGTGGTATTAGTAAGTGTTATGATAAGTTATGTTGGTTAGTATGTGAAAACATGAAAGTTTCTTAAAAATCACAAGGAGTTAAAACCGATTTTGGTGAAAAACGTAATATGAAATTCAATTGACCAAATCTCCTATTATATTTTGAATTTTTGAATGTGGTCAAGTCCTAGAGTTAGATCTATGAGTTACCTAACTAACCAAGTGGAATCATTGAAAAAGGTGTTGTAGATTTTCGTGTGGTGATTTTAGCAAAGGAGTCAAAACTTCAAAATGTCCAAAAAGTTCTGCGCGCCACGTTTTATATAAGGGCTATTTCGGCCACTAAATTTATGTGAAAAATTTTGGCCTTTTGGGACATGAAAATATATGTTATAAAGTACCTCTGTCCAAAAATGAGCTCATTCTCGACTTAAAATGAACAAGTTATGACCATTTCAATATTTAGGTTTTTGACGAAAAATGCTATAACCGGAGTTCTATAACTCTCATGACCATGAAATTTAAACTAGAGGCTCATATTAACATGTGTAAGGTCCCCGCCAAGATTTGGGAATTTCGGAGTTAAACTTGAGGTAGCAAATTTCTTAAGGAATTAATTAGAAATTGATTTTTGAAAAATAGTAAATGAATTTTAAAAAAATTCGAGAAAAATATATTTTTATTATGGGACTATATTATGCTAAATCCCTTAAAAGAAATATTTTTGGGACTGATTTGGTATTTTTCATGAAAATAGTTTAGTTACTTAAACATATGAGTTAAATATGTTATGTGAAGTAACAAAGTTGGAAATAGGATTTTATGGCTAGAGAATCCTATATAGAGTATATGCATATTTTTTGATGAGGATTTGATAATTGGTGATGATATCGTATGAGTATGGCATTTTGAATGATTAAATGCATTATATGGTAAAAGCGTAAACAATTGAGATAAATTGTTTATAAATTTAAGAAGTGATTAAAATATTGTTATAATATTAATGATATTAGATTATGAGATTATTAAGTGATTGATAACATGGGGATATTCTTGAATCTCGGATAAATTATATTATAAATATTTAATATTTATCATTTATCTCATTTGATTGATTCTTTATATCATTATCCTCACGCTTATATTATGTTGAAAGTCATCCGTGGCTCACGTGCATAGATGGACTTGGTATGATTATGACCGTGGATTGTTCAGATAATCATAATAGTAATTGAAAACACGATTATCTTTCGCACGTAGTGCATGGATAATTGTGGTCGTGATACTAATGAATACACGATTATCTTTTGCACGTAGTGCATGGATAATTTGTGGTCGTGATACTAATGAATACACGATTATCTTTGCACGTAGTGCAATGGATAATTTGTGGTCGCGATATCTTAATGAATACACGATTATCTTTGGCCGTAGTGCATGGATAATTCGTGGTCGTGATACTTAATGAATATCATTGGCCTTTAGTGCAGGGATGATTCGATGATATGGATTAATTATTGAGCTGAGTCTCAGCAATGAAATATTAATTCATGGATGTGGTAAAAGTTATCTTTCGGCAGTAATACATTGATAGACTTGGTATGATTATGACCTGGGGGTTGTTTCGGTATAATCATAATCAGATTAAAAACACGAATATCCTCGCCAAGAGGTGGTAATGGATAATTCGTGGTCGTGATACTATTATGCCGAGTCTCAAAGATTATTGGTTTTATAATTGTATATCTTTGGCCAGAAGTGCAAAGATGAATTGTTAATGAATATCTTTGCCGGATTGCAAAGATGAATTTAATGTTTTCAACGATAAAGGTATTCAAGGTATCCTCACCTCTTTATCATACAGTATCGCATTCTAATTTCGAGGGCTTAAATTCCATAAGGAGGGAGATTGTGAGACCCCAGATTTTATCAATAAAGATTTAAATTTTGTCGAAATAATTTTTAATATTATGGTGTGAATTTGAGATAATATTATAGTTGTGGGTGGTATTTATAAATTTTGCAAAGTATGCAAGTGGTTATATTATATTCGATTGGTCTGGGAATATTCGGTTTAGCAGGGAATATTCGACAAACTACTCAATCATTGGTGGACCCCAATAATGTAATTATCATTTCGGATCGAGAAAACGACAAAAATATTTTTATGAAATAACGGCGGAAGTTTTACCGTTGATCATTGTTGAACTACTTTCTTAGAAGTAAAAGTACTAATGAATACGTGTGGTCGCATAAGAAAGACACCAGTATTGATTATCGATGCTTATGTGAGAAGTCACCGGTTTGATTCCATTATTGTCGATTAATAATATGAATTATTATAAGCGATAATTTACATTTTGTTTTATTCATTATTATTAACGTAATAAAAATGTAAACATCTTTTATAAAAAATGTAATACTTTATTAAAGTTATTCTATAAATATAATATATTATATTTTATTATGCATAGTGTTGATATAGATTTTGCATAGTGTTGCATATGTTTTGCATAGTAGAAATGTTTTTATATAAATAGAATATATGATATTTTATTTAAAAGATTTTGCTTTAAATATGGACCGCCGATTAAAGTAAATCAATCCGGACTAGTTCATGGACTAATTACTATGCATTCTATTTTCCTATAAATAAGCTCATTCCTTCATTATTTTCTTATTTAATTCATTCAAACTCTAGTAGAGAGAAATTATACTAGAGAAGCTTTATAGAGAGAAAAACTATAGAGAGAAAGAAGAAAAGTATATTCGCTACTTCACTTTTCTAATATTCATTCTTCTAAGGTAGGGAATATTATTTGTTGTACCCGTAAGGGTGTTATTCTTTTTGTATTCATGAAGAGAACTTCCGTCATTCCATCCTTTATTATTCGCGTTGGAATAACTCAGTATAATGGACTCCCCTATACTTGGTGATTTCCTTCGTTGTTCCATTCTTTATTATTCTCATTGGAATAACTTTGATAACGTGGTTTACCCTATACTTGGTGACATTCTTCTATTATTCTATCTTTATTATTCTCATTGGAACATCCATGCGTGTGTTTTACAGGACCCGGTTCCATTTTTATCATTCTCGTTGGAATATCCTATCTCATGTGTTTTACACCGGATCCGGTTCCATCTTTATTATTCTGTTGGAACATCCCGCTTGCGATTGTGAATTTCACCGAATTCGGTTCCGTTATTTATTATTCTGTTGAATAACTCGCGTATGCGGCCCATCGCATTTGCATGGTGATTTCTTTTGTTATTCTATTCTTTATTATACCCGGTTGGTTAAAACTTTGACTTTATACTCCATGAAATTAGTAGAATATCCTCGATATTTGCGTTTCATCCCGTGATCTTTTCATGGAAATATTCTTCCGATCATTCTTGAATTTTACTCTACAAAACAAAGATCATGCCGATAATTTGGACGTTAATAATTCCCGGATAAAATAATTTTTGAACTTGTTTTATTAAATTCTTATATCATTGTCATCATCTTCATGTTTATATTATGTTGAAAGTCATCTCGCATGGCAGAAGTGCATAGATGGACTTGGTATGATTACGACATTGAGAGACTATTCTATTGTAATCAACCGTAATGTTACAAATGATGTGATGAAAGTCATCTTTCGCTTACGCGATGCGTAGATGGACTTAGTATGATTATAATGAGGATCATTAAGTATAATCATGCCTCGTTATAAATGATGTGATAAAAGTCCTCGATTGGCTCGTAAAGCGTTGATGAATAGTTTTTGGTATGATTATGACCGTGGTTTATCTAGTATAGTACTACCACCATTGATGAGTTAATGAAAATTCTCGACCGTAGTATGCGAGGATGATTAGATGTGGTGGAATATTTATTAAGTTTGAGTCTCAATATATAACAAATGATGAAAACCTTTTAAATCATAAAAGATAGTAGACTTTATTTTCTACTTGACTCTTTTAATGGATCAGATATTCAGCTCGCATTAAACCGGTTATCATCAGATTTTATCGGTTTAACATTGTTGAAGACTATTGATAATTTATTCGCATTATCTAAGTTATAATATTTCTTCATTGAAATTTAGTTGAGCTCACCCTTTCTTTCACCTTTTTCTCTTGTGAAAATGAGAATATAATTTGAGACGAGTCGGGGAACGGAGTAATGGTCCGAGGATAAGATTAGTAGTCCTCACTATTCTACGTGAAATAGTGTGATAATAATTGTAATGAGGACTCCTTTTGAGTTTGTATAATATCCAAGAGACAATATTTGTATTCAAACTCACAGTTTACGTCAGATATTATCTTTAAGCAGTTATATTAGTAAGTCAGTATTTAAATTCGCATCTACGTAAGTGGCGACCCAAGATGGGTGACGATACCTAATTTGGGAGGCGTCGCCACATAGGTGATCAAACCCTTTTCCTCGATGTGAACTTTACAGAGCATATCATTAATTATGCAAAAATAATAATATGAATAACTCGACATCTAAATTATTAATTTAATAATATAAAATATTATGCGAGATATTATCGACAATAATAGAATCAATAATGTGAGATACTACGCAGTGAATTATCGTGAATAATAATTGAGTATAACTGAGTTTCTTATCACGTAAGCATCGATAATCAATATTGTGCTACATCTTGCAACTAATGCGTATTATTAGATTTTTTTATCACCTAAGGTATTTCAACAGTTAATGATAAAACTTTCACCGTTATTTTTATAGTAAGATATTTCTGTCGTTTTCTAACTTTGACAATAATTCCGTTGTAAATATTACCCACAACTATAACATTATATTAAATCAATACTATAATATTCAAAAGTATATTTGAAAAAAATTTAATCTTTATTTATGAAAATTGAGGTCTTACAAATATTTTAAAAATATTTTAAGATTTTAATTTTTTAAAGGAATTATAATCGAATGATTACAAGAGATACAGGTCTCGGATATATGTGAAATTAAAAAAAAAGCTACCAAAAATAAATAGTTAAAAATAATAATAAATACTTTTAAGGTGTGTATGACATTTGAAAATATGTCAATGCAAAGTTAATTTCAGCATCAAAACAAATGCTGCCATATTAGCTAGAGTAGTATAATCCACATTTTAATATTTAAATATGTTAACATTACTATATTATGTTTAAAAATTAAAATTAAATTTAATATTTAAAATTTAAATAATAGAATTAGTTTGACATATTTGAGTGTCCAATTCTCACTAAGTATCTGTATTCCCATGTTATTTATTTTTTTTTAAAAAAAAAACGAAAAAACTGCATCATGCTATTACTAATAATACCTATAGTTACAATCGTTCAATGTCATTTTATCTTTTGAATTTTAAAATATTAGATTGATATCAAATTTTAAAATAATTTGTATATATTGGAATAGAGAGAGTATTTAATAAAATTTTGGTGTTATAAAAGCTATTTGAATTAAAAAAATTTGAATGTATAATTCTGATAATTTGAGTATCAATTTTTTAAAAAGAATATTTAAAAAGTATGTAAAGCAATAATAATTGTGTGTGTTAATTTCGGATTTTAATTCTACAAAATTGGAAAGCAATTAATACTTGGCTTTAGAAAAAACATTTAATATAGCTTATTATTATTGATTCTTTGAATTCTTCTTACTCTACGACTACACATATGGAGTAAATTCTAATATCAAAATCTTAAATTGCTTATTAATTATGAAACGCAATAAATTGAAGGATAGAATTTTGATAATTTCAGCACAAAAACTGCTACTCCATAGTAAATTAGTAGTAATAGTAACGTATGCATTGTCAATTTGTACTAGTACTCCACTACTAGTACTCCCTATGGCCTATATAAATAAGAATTAAGTTGGTATTATGCTTATGGAATTAATCACTCTTTTGTGTAAATATCATATCCCGAATTAAACCAATTTATTAAGTTGACCATATTTAATGGAAAGTTGGGACCTTTCATTCATTTAAATAGAGGGCCTGAACCTTCAATTTGCCTCACCATTCAGGATGGGAAATTGCTCTGTTTAGCATATTCCTTCATCTCTCTCTTGGTATCATCAGTCACTGAATCTCTGGATTCTATCCATTTTTTTATATCTCTGTTCCAGATCCAGTTTTTAGTGAAAACTAGTACTATATTCATATAAATCTGTTATGGGTATTTCTTCTTCTGTTTCATTGTTATATTTGATGCCATAATTGTGAACCCAACTCTCTCTCTCTCTCTCTCTCTCTCTCTAACCCGTTTTCACTTTTTCCGAGATTTGATTTTTCAATAAAAAAAAATGGCACCCAACTCTGTGGTGGTCAAAATTGAGAAACCCAGGATCTTCTCTTTAGTAGAGGTGAATGATTCAAACTCTTCAGTTTTTCAGGAGAAACAAAAGGCTGCTAGTACCAAACAAGTCACATGGGTTCTTCTCCTCAAAGCCCAGAGACTTTTCTCTTGCATTTCATGGCTAGCAATGGCATTCAGAGCTACCTTTCATTCCATCAAGAGAAGGATAGCTTTATCGGATATTGGGGAAGAAGAACCCAAATACAGAGGGAGATTGTATAGCTTTATAAAGGTTTTTCTTACTATTTCAGTTGTAGCTTTGATTATAGAAGTGATTGCCTATTTTCATAAATGGGATTTAAAGATTATTCATCCATGGGAGGTTCAAGGTTTAGTGCAGTGGTCTTATATGGCTTGGCTGTCTTTTAGAGTTGATTATGTTGCTCCTGTAATTATAATGCTGTCAAAATTCTGCGTTATACTTTTCTTGATTCAGTCGGTAGATCGGCTTGCTCTGGGTATTGGGTGTTTCTGGATTAAGTACAAGAATTTGAAGCCAGAGATAAAAGGGGAAGCATATGACATTGAGGATTCTTCAAATTTCCCAATGGTTCTTGTTCAGATTCCCATGTGCAATGAGAAAGAGGTAATTAAACTACACTTTAATTATTTAGTTTGTTTAATTAAACTACTCTTTATTTGTTACTCCCTCCGTTACTTAATATAGGTCGTTTTAGAGTTGTGCACAAGTATTAAGATAATGATTGTATAGCATTAATTATAATATCAATTGTCTTATTGCCCTTGTATTAGAAGAAGAGATTGTTATTTATTGAACAAAAAATAATGAGAGAACAAAAGTTATATTTAATACTTAGCCTAATATTGGAAAGTAACTTGAAATTCTAAAACGACTTATATTAAGGAACAAAAAATTTCTCTAAAACGACTTATATTAAGTTTATATTAAGGAACGGAAGGATACTACTAGTAATTTGTTTAATTTTCTCTCTTAAATTCTTTAATTTGTTTATGGTGTAATTAATGTAGTTCATGCTGACTTGTTCTATCGTATTCGAGATTTATTTAATCAAATGAGTACAAGAAGCTGCTTTTGATTTACTGGAAAAAAGGGAAGGAATAAAATTATTTTATAGAAAGAACTGTTTTTGGCCAATTGGCCTTTGGCAAATGTGGGATGGAAACTGAAATTCTAATAAACTCTGTTCCATGGTGCTTTTCAGTAGCTTCAAAGAAGCTACTTTTGATTTTCTGGAAAAGGAAGGAATCAATTGTAAAAAGAACTGTTTCTGCCCTTTGCCAATTTGGTATGGAAATTGAAATTCTAACTATAAATCTCTTGTATCTTCTTTTGATTTCGTTTTTAGGCCAAAGTTTGCCTTTTTGATGTTTTGGAATAACTATATTTGTTAAATACTCATTAATAGACATAACCTCTCATTTTGGAGTTCACTTTTTAGTGTCCAATTCATCCGATGTAATGTTTTATGGAATTTAGGTTTTTGCAACATCAATATCTGCTGCCTGTCAGCTGGATTGGCCAAAGCACCGATTTCTAATTCAGGTCCTCGATGATTCTGATGATGAACTCTTACAGCTACTAATTAGAAATGAAGTCTCTTCATGGAAAGAAAAGGGGGTAAACATAGTCTACAGACACCGTTTCATCAGAACTGGCTACAAAGCTGGCAATCTAAAATCAGCCATGTCCTGTGACTATGTGAAAGACTATGAATTTGTAGCTATATTTGATGCCGATTTCCAGCCCAACTCTGATTACCTTAAGAAGACTGTACCTCACTTTTATGTAAGAATTAATTACTCCTTCTCAAGCACCCCATGGACAATTATTAAAGATTTAAAGGTCCAATGTTTAAGGAGGTTGTGTTTTTTTGTTTTGTTTTCTCAGGGAAACCCGGATTTAGGCCTTGTTCAGGCTCGCTGGTCTTTTGTGAACAAGGATGAGAATTTACTCACAAGGCTCCAGAACATCAATTTATGCTTCCATTTCGAGGTTGAGCAACAAGTAAACGGCCTTTTCCTTAATTTCTTTGGATTTAATGGAACAGCTGGTGTTTGGAGGATTAAGGCCTTGGAAGAATCGGGAGGCTGGCTTGATAGGACAACCGTAGAGGATATGGATATTGCAGTTCGAGCCCATTTGAATGGCTGGAAATTTATCTACCTTAATGATGTCAAAGTGGTTTGTGAATTACCAGAGTCTTATGAAGCATACAAGAAGCAACAACATCGTTGGCATTCTGGTCCAATGCAGCTCTTCAGACTATGTCTTCCTGCTGTTTTAAGTTCCAAGGTTTGTCAATTTTGCTTGCTCTAATTCCTTCCGAATTTCTTTAGCTACAAAGTTTTATATAATTGATCAATTTTTTATCTGTTTGTGCAGATATCAAAGTGGAAAAAGGCCAATTTGATCTTTCTCTTCTTTCTCCTAAGGAAACTGATACTTCCCTTTTACTCATTTACTCTTTTTTGTATCATCCTACCCTTAACCATGTTCATACCCGAGGCCGAGTTACCTGTTTGGGTAATCTGTTATGTTCCCATCACCATGTCCATTTTAAACATCCTTCCTGCACCAAAATCTTTCCCATTTTTGATGCCATACCTACTTTTCGAGAACACAATGTCAGTGACAAAATTCCATGCCATGGTCTCGGGGCTATTTCAGCTGGGAAGTTCTTATGAATGGATTGTGACAAAGAAGACAGGCAGATCATCCGAATCAGACTTGTTCTCTCTTGCTGATAGGGAATCGAAAACTTTAAACGAAGAGAAAATCCAACGTAGGCTTTCTGAATCTGGCCTTGAAATGTTAGGTAAACTAAAAGAACAAGAAGCCCCCCCAGTATTAAAGAAGAGAAACAGGCTGTATAGGAAGGAACTTGCGCTCGCCTTTCTTCTACTCACTGCTGCAGCAAGAAGCCTGTTATCGGCGCATGGAATTCATTTCTACTACTTGCTGTTCCAAGGTTTGTCTTTCCTTGTTGTTGGTTTGGACTTGATTGGAGAGCAGGTCAGCTGAAAAACACACCGCCGGATAAATTTCTTAATTACTTTTAAACTTATTGGCTTTTTGATACCTAGTATTACAATTTAAGAACTGATAGACTTCCCAGTTCTGCATCATTATATGGTTTGGGTTTTAACTGGAGTTGAGAGATCACAGATTAGTTAGGAACATGCATGTGCTGTTGAAATTAGCATGTACCAGCACATTTTTTGATTGTATAATTACAACAGTCAGTCGCCAGTGTTTTCGGATACATGATATTAATGAAGCATAATCTTCAGTTCCCAACTTTTTTTAGCATTCTGTTTTTTGTGTGGGTCTAATGGACATTGAAATGAGGACAATCTCCTTTCTACATGGGGGGTGGGGGGAAACACTCTCACCCTACTCAAAGGAAGGTCCTACTCTAAGCATTTTTAGCAGGCCTAAGACGTTTTCTTAGGCGACGATTTTATTTATTTTATTATAATACATATTTGTTACTGTATAAATCATAAATATAAAATAGAAATAATTATTAAAAATTTTATATGAAAAATATCAAAAAAATAAATCTTTAAGACTTGTATATTAGAGATTCAAAGTAAAGGTCTGGTTTTGTCCAGGCGCTCAGTCAAATCTAGGCGGCGGAGGAGACTGTGTAGTGCCTAGACGAAGATTAATCGGACTTAGGTGGAGATTTTTAAAATACTGGTTAGAATACAATTGGAATATTATTATTATTATTATTATTATTATTATTATTATTATTTTGCTAAATATACAATTGGAATATTAACTACCGGATAATCTTATGGGGCATTTTTGAATGTAACATTGGATAATCTTTTGGGTCCTTAACACTAATATACAACAATTAGAAAATAATTACAAAAATAAAACACACACAAC
The DNA here is from genome assembly GCA_020205615.1 of Panax quinquefolius. Lineage (NCBI taxonomy): Eukaryota > Viridiplantae > Streptophyta > Magnoliopsida > Apiales > Araliaceae > Panax > Panax quinquefolius. The sequence continues at coordinate 20,498,236 of CM035156.1, forward strand.
ATAATTACAAAAATAAAACAACACAATAATAAAGTTGCTAATATCATCACATTACACGCTTGCCATCGAACGTCTCTATCTAACACTAACCGCTCCTAAATTCAAGCAACAGAACACAAAATGCAACTTTGATATCGGAGAAAGCTAAATCTTCTGTCGACGTTTGCCTTTCGACTCACCTCTGAGATCGCGACAAACATCTAAGATCGGAGAAGACGAAATAGCATACAAAATCATCATCAACTTCAAGTTCAAGAACAAAAACAATCACAAAGAACTTCGATAAAATTCGAATAACCGAGGTATGTGAGTTAAAGTTTGTATGCATATAGTTACCTATGGTTACTACGGTATTCATATATTGATTATCTTTCTTAAGTTTTTCACACTTAAAATGGTTACTACAAATTCCTATAGTGTTTGGTTGATTCATTAATATCTTTTAGATTATGGTTACTAAATACATATAAATTGTTTACTGTATATTGTGTATTTGTTTACTAAATAATGTTTATTTGATTAATTTATAATTATAAAACGAGTTCTACTGATTTTTTTATATTAATGGTTACTCATCAAAAACATGGTTACTGTCTACTGCAACTATTGGTTACTGTATAACATTATATTGTTCAATGTTGTCTTGGTTACTATCCAATGCTATTTTGGTTACTGTATGACAATATGTTTGTTACTGTCTAATGTTGTCTTGGTTACTTTGTAACATTATATTGTCTAATGTTGTCTTGGTTACTGTAAAACAATATGTTGGTTACTGTCTAATGCTGTCTTGGTTACTTTGTAACATTATACTATCTAATGATTTATTAGTTACTGTCTAATGCTTCCTAGGTTATTATATAAAAATATATTGGTTACTGATTCATGATGATTCGATTATTGAGAAACTTTATATTGGTTAGTACATATTCCTATATTGTGGTTACTACATATTGTGGTTACTGACCTGGTTACTGTGTAAGATTATAAATTTATATTCTTTTATATTTAAGGTTACTAATTGAATACATTGTATTGGTTACTGTCTAATATTGAGGTGTATCAGTTTTAAAATTATATGTATATATTTACCTATGGTTACTACAAATTTCTATGGTTACATATGGTTACTGAACAATTATATGTATATAGTTACCTATGTATGAACAATTATATGTATATGTTTACTGACTAATGTTGAGTTGGTTACTGTTTAACATTATATTTAGTTCTTGAATAATCTTGATTTGGATACTATGTAAAAATATAATGGATACTCATTAGTGTTGAACTAGTTACTGCATTAATCTAATTATACTTATATTTTTATATTAATGGTTACTTGTTAACTACATTGGTTACATTCTTACAATAATTAGCATTTAACTGCCCACAAACCCATTATACTGATTGTTATTAACTATAACAATTAAATTGAAAATGTTTTTATCCTATGGTTACTAAATAAACATGTGTTGGTTACTGTCTACATTGGATTTTGATACTTTATAATATTGTTATGATTACTGTGCAATATTTGATTATTTTATATTGGTTTGTTTTATTATGATGGAAATTAATTAGCTACATTGGTTACCTTCATACAACTGTTATAATTTAATTGCTAACAAATAACATTAAACTGATTGTTTCCATTGTAAAATGAATGTACAAATATGTTTCATTTTCTGGTTACTAACATTATATAGTTTGGTTACTAGTTAACATTGATTTGGTTACTTTACAAAACTTATTCTATTTTCGCATAATGGAGATGATTCTGTTGTGCTTTATTTCAATCTCAGACATGGATCGATAAGTAACAAAGACACCAACTTTGAAGTTACTGCAGATACTAGTTCCATCAACTTGTTCGTTCAGAGAAATGCAAAACATGATATGCATTGCATTACGGATAGACACAAACAAAACAACATTGTCGATCAAATTTCACATTAGAATCGACATTCCACAGATCTGTATATCAGATGAAGCAACCTTGAGATTCTTTATTGAAGTCAGTAGAAAATCTGAAGAACAAGGAAAATTCCCACTGATTATAGATATTGAAAAAAGAAGCGGTCGCCCAATAATCTTGCATAACTTGACAAATATAGAAGAATCTATTGTTCACGATGTAACGCCAATGATAGATCAACCAAGTGGAATTCAAAGATTAGTTCCACTAAAGAACACAAGATTGCCAAATTGGAACGCAATATGCTGATCAGCTTGCAATAGAAATTATTGAACAACAACAAGACAGACAACATGAGAAATCATACACATAAGAACGATATGATGATGTAATAACAGATCCGAATGAACGTGAAGTAAAATTACATCAAACCTACAAAGACAAAAAAAATTCTATCACAATCAATGAGGTTGCATTCAATCAAGAAAAACAGACAACACAAAGTTCAACGAACAGGTCATAGAGACTTTGTGCTAGTGTGCGTAGATATTGAAAATTACAAATGAAAGATGAGAGCATCAAGTATTCGAAAAACCAGTTTGTTCAAGGTGAGGCAATTCAATAACATTCATACGTGTTCAGTCAATATATTGCTGGGAGACCACAGACAGGCAAATAGTGAGTTGGTCAGCGAATGCATAATGCATAAATTAACAAATTTGAAGAAAATATACACACCAACCGATATTGTCGAGGACATGATGACAGAATATAATGTGTCTATCTCTTACCAAAAAGCATGGAGATCGAAGGAGAAAGCATTGGAAAAGGTAAGAGAAAATCCACACGACTACTCATTGATCCCATCATGGTTACACATGCTGCAAAAATAAAATCCAGGTAACACTTTAAAACATATTATTAGTTTTCATAATTAGTTGGTTACTCAATTCAACTGATTTGGTTGCTATAATATGCATTGGTTACCTTCCTCATATTTATAATTTTTAAATGAGTTCTACTGATTTTTTTATATTAATGGTTACACATCAAATTCATTGGTTACTATCTACTGCAATTGTTGGCTACTGTCTAATGTTGTCTTGGTTACTGTTGGTTATATTGTTTAATGCTCTATTGGTTACTGTATAACAATATGTTGTTTACTGTATAATGCTGTCTTGGATACTGAATAACATTATACTATATAATGCTGTCTTGGTTACTGTATGTCAATATGTTGGTTACTATCTAATGCTATATTGGTTACTTTATAACATTATATTTGTCTAATGCTTTATTCGTTATCGCTTTAGTGTTGTCTTTGACATTGTGTAATAATATATTGTTTCTTGATTGTGTAAAAATATATTGGTTCTTGTCTTGGTTCTTCGCTTAATGTTTGGTTACTTGGTTGTCGACTAATGTTGACTTGGATCTTTGTTTAACATTAAATACATTCGTTATCGCTTCATCGCAAATCATTGTTATTCATCATCGTTGCCTTGTTTACTTTATAACATTATATTATCCAATGTTGTATTAGTTCTTTGTCTAATGTTTGTCTTAGTTATCTTTGTATAACAATATATTAGTTACTATCTAATGTCATCTTTGGTTACTTTGTAACATTATACTACTTGTAATTCTATTGATAATGTTGATGTTTCATAACAGGTTCCGTCACAGCTCTTGAGTTGGAAACAAATGCTCGTTTCAAATATTTATTCTTTGCCATTAGAGCATCCATTCAAGCATGGCATCATTGCTTTCCAATTATTGTAATCGATGGCACATTCATACAATCAACTTACGGGGGAACACTACTGATAGCAAGCACACAAGATGCAAACCGAAACATTGTTCCGATTGCTTTTGCAGTTGTTAACAGCGAAAATGAATTATCTTGGAGATGGTTTTTCATGAATTTGAGAACTGCTTGTGGAGTTAGGGAAGGGCAATGCATTGTTTCAGATAGACATGAAGCCATAATACAAGGACTGAATTATGTGTTTTCGGATGTCATGCATGGTTCCTGCACATATCATATACTGAAAAATATAAAAAATAGATTCAAAAAAAGAGGAGAAGAACTTAAGCAGGCATACAACGGGGCATGTAGAGCATACAATATTGAACAATTCAACAAACACATGGCTGAACTTGATGCCATTGATCCTCGAATAAGGACATATTTGGAGGAAGAGGTCAATTTGGAAAAGTGCACAAGACTCCATGGGACTGTAAGCAGATACTCAACAATGACTTCAAACACCGCCAAATCTATTAACAACGCAATCAAGATGATTAGGGATCTTCCAGTTGCATCAATGATTGAATGCCTACGTTGTCTGGTTCAAAAATGGTATTTCACAAACAAACAAGCATCCCTATCAACATTCACAACACTTTCCACAACAGCTGAAGAAAGGTTGCAATCTAATATCATTACATCAAAAAAACTTAAGGTAACTAATACAAACTATAATTTATTGCATCAATTTTTATATTTTATTTCTTACTGACTAATGCTATCTTGATTACTGCATAATATTATATATTAATGTTGACTTGTTTACTAACTAATGCTGACTTGGTTACTGTGTTACACTATAATGGTTACTGATTAATACTGACTTGTTTACTGACTAATGGTAACTTGGTTACTATGTAATATTATATTGGTTATTAATTAATACTTAATTGCTTAATGCATACCATTACAATGGTTACTGACTCTTCTTTGAGTTAGTTAATGTGTATCATTATCTTTGGTTACTAACTTGTTCTTGTTTGGTTACTCTCTGAATAATTATAATGTTATCTTTGAGTTGGTTACTATGTATCATTCAGATCGTTACTTACTAATGTCTTGCCTTGTTAATGTGATAATATTATATATTAATGTTGAATCAGATAATCGACTAATGCTGACTTGGTTACTGTGTTACACTATAATGGTTACTGTCTAATAATGACTTGTTTACTGACTAATGGTTACTTGGTTACTATGAAATATTATATTGGTTATTAATTAATACTTAATTGATTAATGCATATCATTACAATGGTTACTGACTACTGCTGAGTTAGTTACTGTGTATCATTATACTGGTTACTAACTTGTTCTTGTTTGGTTACTCTGAATAATTATAATGTTCATGCCGAGTCAAGTTCTTCGTTTATCATTGTATCTAGTTACTAATCGATGCTTGTTTGGTTACTCTGTATACTTATAATGTTACCGCTGAGTTGGTTATTGCTGAATTGCTTGTTTTGTAATTATAACATTGAGCTGTTTACTTTACTATAATTATTCTTTTTTAAAACAATGAAAATGATTCTTGTTTTACTTTATTCTAACAACACTTTATTTGTGATGTAGGTTAAGACATCAAACTTAGTGATTTTCACTGTTTATGATGTCGCCAAACAATATATTGTGGACATCGACCAAAAGACATGCACATGTGGAAAATTTCAGTACCATGAGATGCCTTGTCCACACGCTGCTGCTGTTATGAGCAAACGAAATTTGAGCTGTTATGATTTTTGCTCAAAAAAATACTATAAAACAACTTTGGTCTATTACATATTCAAATTTCAATCATGCCATTAGATGACAAAGAAAACTGGGATGTACCAGAAGAAGTAAGAGACATGGTTATAAAACCACCGAACACAAGAAGACCAGCTGGAAGATCAAAAGTAGGGAGGTACAAACACGGATCTGAAATCAAAATTCAAAACAAATGCAGCAAGTGCCAAGAAAAAGGACACAACAGGAAAACCTGCAATAATCCACCGGTTTTAAGACCAAAAAAACCCTGATATAGTACATTTACATTAAGAGTGTAAATACATGTATATATAATTATTTACTATCATTAACCATAAACCACATGATTGGTAACATTTTTGATTTTGTACAGTAACCAAAATTTTTATTGATTAATATTTTGATTTTTGAATTCATTATAAGTTGCCAATATAATTAGGAACCCACAAAAGTACACTGCACTTAATAATTGTTCAAAATATAAGTTGTAAATTATTTGGTTACTAACATAAAGTCAAATGGTTACCTTATATGAAAATTTGGATACCAACTGCACATCTCAAAAATAAATTTCATTCATTGAGTTTATAAATGACCATCATATATAATAATGGAATCTCTTAATTAAAAATTCTTATTCCATAATGATGATAGACTAAAAAACACACATACATTTAACACTTAATAACATTTGTGATACAAATTTATAATCTGCTTTTGTTACAAACTAAAACAAATATTGTTAACATATATGTATGTTTGGACACCAACATAACATTTCAACTTGAATAATCGATATATATTGATTTTATCAAATTTTATTACAATTTGTTTACTTATAAAAACATAATATGGTGACTATAATAAGAACTATTTGGTTACTTATTTGTTATAACAATAAACAAAATATAACAAATAGGTAACCAAATATTTAGATAATGAACCACCAAAACAAATTTTTATGTTAACTAATGTATACTCTCACATATACATTTAACAATAGTTATATGTCCTGATACAAAATTATAAATCTCTGTTTACTATCAAAATATTAGCTGGTTACCCTTTTATACATATTTGGTTACCAATTGTACATTTCAAAATAATGTAGCAAACACAACCTAAAACGAATCAAATACCAACCAACACACAAAATTACTTCCAATACTGCTATTATAATAAAATATGAAATCCCATCTATATAAGATCCAATAATCATCCTTAATAAACCATACAAAATTGTTGTGTATATTAAAAAAAAAAAAATACAAAACACAATTCATACTGACAAAACAACAAGATCTGAACTAATCAAAATCTAGAACAAATCTTCCTAGAAATTCTCTGTCAGTCTCATATCCCTCCAATTGTTTGTTCTTTGCATGCATATATAGGTTTGTGCATAACTTCTTCCGACATCTTGCTTGAATGGGGAATGGAATAGGAATTTCAACAAACTTCTGATGAATGACATACTCAGCAAAATAAATTGTGAACATCCCGCAATCACTGTACAAATGCACAAAAGATAACGAAAATCAATACTAGAATCAACCTATATATAATACATATCAATTTATACAGTAACCAAACAGTTATATATAAAATTAACCAAAACATAAATTAAAGGTAACCAAAACAAAAACATGTATACCAACAAACATATTGAAAAAGTAACCAAACAATTATATCGTATTAACCAAACAATGTTTTAATGGTAATCGACACACGATCAACATATCGACCAAACCCAATTCGCATAAACCAATGTATAATACGCAAATATATGGTAACTAAAACAACATACAAAAGTAACAAAAATACCAAATTGAGGGAACAAATATTATTTTCCAAATCATAAGCAAACAGTAAGAAAAAGCATACTAATTAAGTATCCAAACAGTTACATGATAGTAACCAAATCAGTTATATGATAGTAACCAGAATAGTTATATGATGTTAACCAAATCATAAACAACATGTAAACTAAAACCACTTTATTAAACCATGAATAATAGGTAAAATACATGGTAACTCAACCTATTTTGGATACTTATTTGTTATAATATCAAAAAAATATAACAAATAAGTAACCAAATAGGTATATAACAATAACCATATACATATTTTAATAGTAACCAAAGCATAACCAACATGTATATCCAGCAACCTATAATGAAAGTCATATTGTAACAAAATAGTTACAACAAAAATATTTTCCGAATCATAACCAAACAGTAACAAAAAATATACTAAATCGGTAACCAAATAGTTACAACATAGTAACCAAAACAGTTATATGATAGTAACCAAAATAGTTATATGTAATAATTCAAAAATTGTAAACATTGTAACCCTTACCCCTCGACTTGTTCAGGAACCGACTCTGCAAATTCCAACTCAATTATATCATCTTCCTCCTTATTGCTATACGGTTCACTGCTAAAGTCAATGTCACACCTATCCCTCTAAAACCCAGTCTTGCGCAGTAAAATGGGAAGAATAAATATATAAGGTTCACAAACATCCATGATTTTTGTTTGCATGAATTTCCTTTTTGGTTGCAGAGAATTGTAAACAGTTAGACGTCTACGATGCACATCAAACGTTAATAAAAACCAATGGTCCGGTGATGACATATGGATGGGGAACAAAACATAGTGAATATTTTTCCATGGTGTGTTGACATCCATAAACAACCCATGAATGTATTTAGCAACATCACCCTCCCCAGACAATACACTCTTATCTGCGTTTTTACTTGAATACTCTTCAAAAATAGAGGTCATCTTGGCATGGAACCAACAATCCGTAGTCGTTGCCCTTATATGCACACTATCAGAATGTCTGGCCAATTTACGAAAATAATATAATGCAACATTGATGTGCTGATCCAAAAAAAAACATAAAATATTAATATTTCTTTGAAAAATAACATTATGTAATGAATGTAACCAACATCAAGTAACACTAGTTAGTTAAACAACTAAATAATGTAACCATAACTATAAAAACATAATTTGAAAAAAAACATAAAACATGTATGATAAGAACCAAAACATATATAAAACATATATGATAGTAACCAAAACAGTTATATTATAGTAACTAAGCAGTTGGAAGATGGTAACCAAAAACGGTTATATGATAAGAATAAAAGCGATTATATGACAAGAATAAAAAAGCAGTTTATATCATAGTAACCAAAACATGTTAATATAGTAACATATCAGTTTATATGATGGTATCCAAAACATATATAAAACATATATGATAGTAACTAAACAATTATATGATAGTAACCAAATAGTTGTATGATAGTAACCAAACATTAATATGATAGTAACAAAACAGTTATATGACAGTAACAAAACAGTTATATGACATTAATCAACACTGTTACCAATCTCAGATTCATTCCCATCCTTCTTCACAACAAAATTCAACACACTATCACCATTATTATTCTTATTTATTTTTGAACCATCATCAACATCCTCATAAACATGGGGGTCTTCACACTCTTTAAGAACTTCATCATAATTAACAACTTCATCAACATTAGCAACATTTTCACACTCCTTAACGACTTCAGGTACAAACTCATCATTTTTCTCATCACCTATCAACCCATCATCACAAACCTCATCATCATCATTATTTTTACCTTTAACAACAACATCATCATCAGCAACACCATGATCAGCTTCATCAGCTACATCATCAGCTTCATCACCTACATCATCTTTACCATCACCATCATCATCATCATCATCACCGCCATCATCATCATCATCATCATCATCATCATCATCATCATCATCATCGTCATCATCAACTTGTTTCTCCCCAACACCTTTGATACCACGTAACTCATCTCTAATAATGGACCTAAAGTCCCTACATAACTGAACATGAAAAACATGCATATCATCCTTAATATCAGCTCGCAATTTTACAATGTCTTTCTTAATTTCAGACATTTTCTTCTCCAACGGCCTAAACCGTGCATCAATTGCATCTTTAACTTCAGACATATCAATTCCAGTGTTGCCACCCTTAACTTTTTTTGAAACCTTCTTATCAGCATCCTTCCCATTTAAAAATTGAAGACCACCCAAATCAAGCCGATCATTCTCCTCGGACGTGGGAACTAGACTTTTTATCCTCAACTGAAAAACATTAAGTAAATTTAGTATAATATTCGACAAACATTGAACAAATACATTAAAAAAATAGTAAATAAAGAAACATGTAACATAATTAGTAACCAACTACATGTAGACAGTAACCAAATGTATATAAATCAGTAACCAAAACAATTAAGAAAGGTATACAAAATTTGTATAACTGGGTAACCAACAAAATTGTTATTAGCAACACAAGGATAATTTAATTAGTAACCAAAAATATTGTTATTATTAACACAATATAACTAATTAGTAACCAAATGAGTATATAAAGGTATATAATTAATTTGTTAACAGTAAACAACACAAAAAATAATCAGTTACTAAATATATAACTAAAGGTGTGACGCCCCCAAAATAGGTATACATCACCCATTCTGAGTTGTCAATACATGGTACAGAAACAACAACAACTTTATTATTACAACATATAAATTGCGAGTTTAAATACAGATATTGTCATCTAGACAATATTCACACGCAAATAAATCCCCATCATAATTATTGATACATTATTTTACAAAAATGGTGAGGACTACTAAACAACTCTCTCTAGAACCTTCATTCCATACCCCGACTAGTACTCGCTACATTCTCGCCTCCTGAGAAGAAAAATGGAACAACAAGGAAAAGGGTGAGGTCAACTAGCCTAGTAAAGAATATTATGACTAAGATAATATACAACAAATTATCTTTAGTCTTCAACAGGGAAAAATCTAATAGAATACAATAGACAACAAGTTTTAAATCAATATTTGCAGCGAAAATAATAATTCATTAGAAGAGTTAAGTAAAGAATGCAAACTACTATCTTCTATGTATGAATTTAAAAGTTCATCGTCTATCTTTTATCCCTGTAACATCAATGAATATACATCTGGAATCAAATATTCATCTTTACACTACAGGCCAAAGATATTCATCAGTTGGTCATGTTCATCTAAACACATGTTCATCTTTACACTACGGGCCAAAGATATTCATCAGAAATCATTCATCTTTGCACTACAAGCCAAAGATATTCAATAATATCATCATTTAAGACTGAGGATAATGAAAAATATTTTTTAAAGAAACGAATCCAGTGAAACAAAATGACAAGGATTAAGGATTAAGGATTCGTACTTTGTTTTATCCATGTCCAAAAATACCTCAAAAATAATCATAATGGTGTAAAATTAAAGAATGATCAAAACATGGATACAATCAAATCTAGTATCCAGAATAAAAATTTTGGGACAAAAAGGAAAATTTTCATTTTTCGATGAATAGTGTCGTATACGTGAATAGTGTCGTATACGTGAATAGTAACTCTGACACCAAAAGTTCCAAATTTGATAAAAACTTCAGATCAATATTTCAAAGATCATGATATTGAAGAAATAATATCATTACGAAAAAAAAAAATATCCCTTACCGAAAGATCAAGACTTCTAAATTTAAACACCTGGATATAAATTTATGACTAACTTGCACCGTATAACAATACTCAAAGTATACTCAAAATACTCACAAGAATACGCTCGATAATATAGAGAGAAAACTTGAGTTTACGGTGTGATTTTCAATTCTAACCTAAGCACCTATTTATGAAAAATGCTTGTAACACCAAAAATGTAAAATTTAATATAATATTATTATTATTTGTTAAAATTCTATACGCCCACTTTTGGAGATCTGATTTCAGCAATCAATAACACATGCTAGACCCACTTAACACTCCAAAAACGTTTTTCTTGAAAAAAATAATTAAAACTTCCATAAATCAATTATTTCGGAGCTTCGAAACTTCAATAATTCACAATAAATAGCCCTTTTTTCAGAAAATTCGAATCTCACGAGTATTTATAGGAAATTCAATTCTCTACAACTTTGCAGAAGAAAGCTTTTCCAAATTCCAAACAGAAATTGACCGAAATCCATAAACGGGTGATTTTATAGGCTATAATCAATTTTCAGTCAATAAATGGGGTCCACCGACATGTTTAACATGTTTTAAACATTTATTGCAACAAAAATACTCTTCCTCCTCGTATACTCATATATCCCACATTCGTTGTAAAAATATCACCATTATTATATTATTAAAAATATAATAATATATTTAAATGAATTATTTTATCAGAAAAAGATAAAATTTTAATTTTCAACAATTGTCACATTAAAAATTTTCTCCATCTATATCCACATAAAATCAATATTTTCCTCATCATATGAATCAATAATTAATTATTCACAAATAATATTCTGGAATCACAATATCGACAAACAGCATAGTTCCCAGGAAAGAGGGCTTTCCAATAAGAATTTCTCCTTCATGGGCGCAATTAGGTGACCAAACCTCTCCTTGATGTAACTTTCTAGACATTGCCAATAATGTTATCTAATAATATTATTAGGATAATATGAATTATTGCTTCGATAATGAAAAATATCTTGTGTAATGACAATTATTGAAACAACAAGATCAATTATTAAATCAATAAAATAAAATCGAATAAGTAATTATCAGTAACCATTATTGAGTAGTGCCTTCTTTACGTAAGAATCAATAATTGGTGCAATATGATTGTCTTCTTCGTGTTTTAACCACCGAGTATTTTAACAAGATTAAGCAGAATAACTACGCCTGCTTATTTTTAAACAACTTATATTTGTCATTTTCTTCATCCAATCGCTTTCAGTTATGGGCTCCCACACATGGCTACGCCCCATACTAATATTCCCAATGAAGACGAATATTCCTCACCAAACGAATATTCCCTAACAACAATGAATATTTTATAACCACTGCTTATTTTGAAATATTTGCGTATTTTACCCATAACTATCCACATTAATCAAATCAACCCTTACTATTTCAAAATAATAAATAGAGAAAATTAAATTTCATTAATAATAAGTTGGGGTCTTACAACCTCCCTCCTTATGAAATTTCGTCCTCGAAATTGACGACGATTCTGGTGTTTCAAAAGGTGAGGATACCTCGCTTTCATTTCCGCTTTCCAATTCCTGTGTCATCTTCTATATAGCATGATTCCTCCACAAAACTTTAACTTGTGGTATGACCTTTCACTGTCGTGGGATATGCTCCTTCCTATCCAATATCTTGATAGTACCTCTTTCAGACGTTAAGTCTTTTGGCTATCTCGCCCGATTCTAACTCTATAACGTGATTCGGGTCTCTCACATATTTACTTAAGTACAGATATGTGAAACACATTATGAAACGAGACATACTCAAGGTAACGCGAGTCTATAGGCTACATTTCCTACTCGGTCAAGAATTTGAAATGGACCAATAAATCGTGGATCGAGCTTTCCTCTCTCTTCCCAAATCTTGTAACTCCCTTCCATGGAGCAACTCGCAACAATACATGATCCCCTATACTAAATTCCACGTCCTTTCGATGAAGATCCGCATAACTCTTTTGTCGATCTTGTGCCGTTTGTATACGTTGTCTAATCATTTGGATCTTTTCCATAGTCATACGTACCAACTTGGGTCCCAACAATGTTGTTTCACCCACCTCGTCCCAACATACTAGAGAGCGACATTTTCGTCCATATAATGCTTCGAATGGAGCCACACCTATACTTGCCTGATAACTGTTGTTGTAGGAGAATTCCACCAATGGTAAATACTTATCCCAACTGTCCTTGAAGTTCAGGACACGTAGTCTTAATAAATCTTCAAGAGTTTGAATAGTCCTCTCGATTGTCTGGTCTGCTTTGAGGATGGTATGCCGAATCAATCAGAATCCGCGTGCCCATAGCTTTTTGCAAGCTAACCCAAAATCTTGAAGTGAATCTTAGGTTACGATCCGAAACTATGGATACAGTGCATGCCATGCAACCTCACAATCTCATTCACGCATATACTAGCAAGACGTTCAAGGAATAAATCTCCATTCGGCAAGAAATGAGCAGACTTGGTTAATCTATCAACAATAACCCAAATAACATTGATACCTTGAGAAACCGTAGGAAGACCGTGAATCTTAAATCCATGGTAATGTGTTCCCACTTCCATTTCGAAATCTCAAGTGGTTGCAACGGACCCTTAGGTACTAGATGCTCCGCCTTTACACGTTGGCAAGTTAAACACATCGAGATAAACTTTGCAATCTCTCTCTTCATATTGTTCCACCAAAATGTATGTCAAGATCACGATACATTTTAGTACTTCCAGATGGATTGTAAATGGTGTATTGTGTTCCTCCATCATAATCTTGTACTTCAAATCGTAGTCGTTAGGAACACAAAGTCTAGAGTGGACTCAAGTATTCCTTCTTCATCAATTCTCGCCCTAATAGCTCCTTCTTGTACTTTCTTCTTCATACGCATCACTCCGCCCGGTGGCTTGAGCAACCTTAACTTTTTCTATTAAAGTTGGCTCTATGCGTATACTTGACATCATCGCACTCATTCCCGATATGATCTTTCTACTCAACGCACACCTACCACGCTCGCTTTTTCGGGATGGTATTGAATAGTGTGGTCGTAGTCTTTCAATAGCTCGAGCCAACGTCATCATTGCTTGGCCGTGATGTTGAGTTCTTTTTAGTGAAGAAATATTTAAGGCTTTTATGGTCCAATATATCTCCACTTTCTCCCATATAGATAGTGCCTCCATATCTTTAGAAATAAAACGATCGTTACAACTCTAGATCATGAATAGGATAATTCCTCTCATATTCTTTAAGTTGTCGCGAGGCATAGGCTATGACTTTCCCACGTTGCATGAGAACACATCCTAAGCCTTTGCTCGAAGCATCATTGTGAGATAACAAATCCATCCGAACCGGATGGTATTGTTAGAAGAAAATAAATAAGTCTCCTATTAAGCTCTTGGAAACTCTTCTCGCGATTCTTCGCTTCTAAACGAATTTTGTATCCTTCCGAAGTTAATTTGGGTTAATGGAGTAGCGATTCGAGAAAACCCTTCCACGAATCTCCGATAATAACCAATTTAAGCAAAAAAAGCTACGTACTTCAATCCACCGACTTCGGTTGTTCTAACTTGTATTGCTTCAATCTTCGCCGGATCAACAGATACTCCATGTTTCGACACCACGTGCCCAAGGAATGCTACTTCCTCAAGCCGAACTCGCATTTCTTCAATTTGGCATATAGTTTGTTTTCACGAAGCCTTTGGAGTATCAGCTTCAAATGGTGCTCATGATCTTTACGGCTTTTGGAATATATGAGGATGTCATCAATAAAGACAACAACGAATTGATCCAAATATTCCTTGAATACTCGATTCATCATATCCATGAAAGCCGCAGGAGCATTAGTCAATCCGAAAAAGACATGACTAAGAATCCATAATGCCCGCATCGAAGTTCTAAAGGCGTCTTTGGAATATCCTCGATTAATCTTCATTGATGATATCCGTAAGCGAAGATCGATTTTTGAAAAGAATTGTGCTCCTTCTTGAATCGGGTCAAACAAGTCATCAATACGAGTGAGAGGATACCTATTCTTGATGGTGACATGGTTCAATTCTCGATAGTCAATACAAAGTCGATACTACCGCTCTTTCTTTTTTTTTTACGAATAAACAGAGCACCCCAAGGAGAGATGTACCAGATTTAATGAAACCGATGTCCAACAACTCCTGTAGTTGGACCTTTAACTCCTCTGAAGTTCAATAGAGCCATTCGATATGGGGTTTTAGAAATGGGCTTTGTACCAGTTCAAGATCAATAAAGAATTCAACTTCACGCTCGGGGTAGACCGGAAGTTCTTCAGAAATACGTCGGAAAGTCAATAACAACAGAATATTATTCAAATTTGACGGTCTTTATTCAAATCCATAACATGGGCTAAGAAAGCTCGACATCCGCTTTTTCAATAAACGAATAGCTTTATGATTAGAGATATGACGGTGATTGATTTTAATGGTTTAGTTGCTTGAATTCGTATAAAAAGTTGGTTAGGAATATGAAAACTAACAACCTTACTTTTAAAATAATCAATTTTGGCATGATGAGTAGTTAACCAATCAATCCCTAAAATCACATCAAAAGCAAATATCTTTAAAGAGATAAGGTCAACAGTGTAAGGTGATGGTGCCAACTTGAATCAAACAAGATTTATAAACAAGTGGATGTGATGAAAGTTTCTCCTAACGGAGTTTCCACAGATAGGTCAAAGTCTAATTTCTCCGAGTCAAGTTTAAACGTTGAGCACAAGCGGAGAGATAAATGAATGGGTAACCCAGATCAAGTAAGGTATAAACTCGCAAGAATTTATAAATAGCTTACCCGTGATCACCTCGTTTGGGTTCCTCGCATTTTGACCACCACAACAAACGCTCTTCCAGAACCGTTGACTTTGGCTTTTTCGGGATGAGGTTTTTGAGTCACCGTCCCTCATTGAACTAGGTTTCGCCACTGCATAATCTCGAAAGCGATATGTTCTTCCTTTCCACAATTATAGCATACCTTGAATTGTTGTGGACGGTTTGGACCGATATGTCCCTCTTCCCCAGATTTATAGCATATATGACCGGTGGTCGTTCTCTCCCTTAGAATCGATTGCCACGTAAGACCGCTGCGTCTTCACACGGTCGTTGTTAAATCTCCTCTTTTAAAATCTCCTCCCGACTCGCTTCTTCTATTTTCATGGCCATGATTACCACCAGAGTGGTTACCATTTTTGTCCGTTCTTTCTTTCTCCATTTGGTTATCGTTATTCGCTGATTGTTATCTCGGTATGATCCTCGGTTATGGTCCCTCGGTTGAACATACTCAAGTTATCTCGCTTCTAACAATTGAGCCCGTTAACAAAATCAATAGAGAAAATTTATGAGAAATGAGATATCGACGTATGTCGGGTTTCAAACCTCTAAGAAACATCCGCCATATCGCTCCTCATTCTCCACCAAATGAGGTGCAAACCGGATAACTCGCAAACTTTACTCGTCAGACCGAGACACCGCCATGTTATTCTCGCTTCTAGTCTAATAAACTCAACTTCCTTCATACGATTTAACACTTTCGGAAAGTATTTGTCATTAAATAGTTTCAAACGTCTCCCAAGACATGCCGAAAAGGGTTTGGATGGGTACGCTTCACGCACTCTCCACCAAGAGTCCGCTTCGCCACTTAAACATAAAGGTGGCGAATGTAACCTTCGTTTCCTCCGCATCCCAAGACATCGAATATCTTGGTAATTTGCTTGACCTATGTTTCCGCCATGATCGGATCTCGCTTTCCCTTAAATTCTGGTGGTCCCAACTTTTGAATCGTCAATGTGACAACCCGTGAATTGCTATCATTTCCTCCCGTATTTTGAACACGAGTCTCCTCGCGTCGATTTTGCATGAATCGCAAAAACCTTCTAAACATTCCCTCGTTCATCATCTCGTCATTGGTGTTGTTCACGGGAGGAACATTGCCACCAACAGACGCTCTCTCCTCGTTGGTGAGTACAAAGCGTCTCCACTGGGCCTCATTTTCATTGTTAATATTCTCAATCGACATTCTCAAAAACACCGCTATAAAACAAGGGTTAATTAAGGAAATCAATATATCACATAATATCCCTATATCTTGACCAACTAACAAATAAGCTTTAGGTAGGACACACTAGTGAAAGATTTACTCGTCTCTCCCTCCTAGTTCTATTCCCCGATCTCCGCCAGAGATCATATCCCTAAGCTCGATACCAACCGCGACGCCCCAAAATAGGTATACATCACCCATTCTCGAGTTGTAATACATGGTACGTAAACAACTACAACTTTATTATTACAACATATAAATTGTGAGTTTAAATACAGATATTGCCATCTAGACAATATTCACACGCAAATAAATTCCCATCATAATTATTGATACATTATTTTACAAAAATGGTGAGGACTACTAAACAACTCTCTCTAGAACCTTCATTCCATACCCCGACTAGTACTCGCTACATTCTCGCCTCCTGAGAAGAAAAATGGAACAACAAGGAAAAGGGTGAGCTCAACTAGCCCAGTAAAGAATATTATGACTAAGATAATATACAACAAATTATCGTTAGTCTTCAATAAGGAAAAATCTAATAGAATACAATAGACAACAAGTTTTAAATCAATATTTGCAGCGGAAATAATAATTCATTAGAAGAGTTAAGTAGAGAATGCAAACTACTATCTTCTATGTATGAATTTAAAAGTTCATCGTCTATCTTTTATCCCCGTAACATCAATCAATATACATCTGGAATCAAATATTCATCTTTGCACTACAGGCCAAAGATATTCATCAGTTGGTCATGTTCATCTAAACACATGTTCATCTTTGCACTACGGGCCAAAGATATTCATCAGAAATCATTCATCTTTGCACTACAAGCCAAAGATATTCAATAATATCATCATTTAAGACTGAGGATAATGAAAAATATTTTTAAAGAAACGAATCAAGTGAAACAAAATGACAAGGATTAAGGATTAAGGATTCGTACTTTGTTTTATCCATGTCCAACAATACCTCAAAAATAATCATAGTGGTGTAAAATTCAAGAATGATCAAAACATGGATACAATCAAATCTAGTATCCAGAATAAATATTTTGGGACGAAAAGGAAAATTTTCATTTTTCGATGAATAGTGTCGTATTCGTGAATAATTGTCGATACGTGAATAAAGGTCGTATACGTGAATAAGAACTCGACACCAAAAGTTCCAAATTTGATAAAACTTCAGATCAATATTTCAAAGATAATGATATTGAAGAAATAATATCATTACTGAAAAAAATATTCCTTACCTCGAAAGATCAAGATTTCTAAATTTAAACAGGATCTGATATAAAGCATGACTTGAACTTCAGCACAGATATAGCAATACTCAAAGTATACTCAAAATACTCACAAGAATACATTCGATAATATAGAGAGAAAACTTCAGTTTCGGTGTGATTTTCAATTCTAACCTAAGCACCTATTTATGAAAAATGCTTAACACAAAAAATGTAAAATTTAATATAATATTATTATTATTTGTTAAAATTCTATACGCCCACTTTTGGAGATCTGATTTCAGCAATCAATAACACATGCTAGACCCACTTAACACACCAAAAACGTTTTTCTTGAAAAAAATAATTAACACTTCCAAAAATCAATTATTTCGGAGCTTCGAAACTTCAATAATTCACAATAAATAGCCCCTTTTTCAGAAAATTTGAATCTCGCGTATTTTTATAGGAAATTCAATTCTCTACAACTTTGCAGAAGAAAGTTTTTCCAAATTCCAAACAGAAATTGACCGAAATCCATAAACGGGTGATTTTATAGGCTATAATCAATTTTCAGTCAATAAATGGGGTCCACCGACATGTTTAACATGTTTTAAACATTTATTGCAACAAAAATTCTCTTCCTCCTCGTATACTCATATATCCCACATTCGTTGTAAAAATATCACCATTATTATATTATTAAAAATATAATAATATATTTAAATGAATTATTTTATCAGAAAAAGATAAAATTTTAATTTTCAACAATTGTCACATTAAAAATTTTCTCCATCTATATCCACATAAAAATCAATATTTTCCTCATTATATGAATCAATAATTAATTATTCACAAATAATATTATGTAATCACAATATCGACAACCGTGCAGCCTTCAGGAAAGAGGGCACTTTCCAATAAGGATTTCTCCTTACTGGCGCGCAATTAGGTGACCAAACCTCTCCTTAGATAGAACTTTCTAGACATTGCCAATAATGTTATCTAATAATATTATTCGATAATATGAATTATTGCTCGATAATAAAAATATCGTGTAATGACAATTATCAAACAACAAAGAAGAATTATTAAATCAATAAAATAAAATCTTCGAATAAAGAATTATTGTAACCATTATTAAGTAGTTCCTTCCCACGTAAGAATCAATAATTGGTGCAATACCGGTGCTCTTTCGTGTTTTAACCAACCGAGTATTTTAACAATATTAATTCAGAATAACTACGCCTGTTATTTTTAAACAACTTATATTCGCTGTTTTCTTCATCCAATCGCTTTCCGTTATGGGGCCCACACATGGCTACGCCGTCATACTAATATTCCCCAACAGTACGAATATTCCTCGACCAAACGAATATTCCCCGATAACAATGAATATTTTATAACCACTTGCTTATTTTGAAATATTTGTGTATTTTACCCATAACAATCCACATTAATCAAATCAACCCTTACTATTTCAAAATAATAAATAGAGAAAATTAAATTTCATTAATAATAAGTTGGGGTCTTACAAAAGGTAACCAATTATACTCTTAGTAGTAACAAAAATACCTGTCCGGAACAAAATACTAAATCGTTCAACTTGTCATTCGTAGGGGGCTTCACTAGCTCCTTCCATCTAAATAAACGGATATTGATTTGATTCTCATCATTGCATATGCCCCCGAATTTTGAATAACGGAATGATCTCAAACATAAAAACTTGAAATACATAAGGTAAACCATTCAACTTGTACAATTTTGTATAATGATCCTTGTAGAAATTATATATTGACCCACCATTCCTTCCTTTCTTCAATCTCCCCTTCAAAGCATCAGACAAAGAGTACTTTGTCATCTCGAATGCGAATTTCCCCCAAGGGA
This sequence comes from Panax quinquefolius, assembly GCA_020205615.1. NCBI lineage: Eukaryota > Viridiplantae > Streptophyta > Magnoliopsida > Apiales > Araliaceae > Panax > Panax quinquefolius. The sequence goes on from CM035156.1 coordinate 20,518,529, forward strand.
AACTATTAACATCACCATAACATAGAAAATTGAGCATTGCCCCATCCACATGATTTTCAGAAAATATGGATAAAATGAAATTAAACACCAGAAAAATAAATGACATCTTAATAGCCTCATCATCATTATCAAAAACTGCCTTCCGATAAACCCTGCCTTTACTACCATGCGTAACAACTTCATGCCCAAAAAACTTTTCAATAAGCATATTCTCCATACCTTTATACGCAGTAATATCATCCTTACCCTGCCATCTCAAACCAGAAATAAGACAAAACTCAGACAAACCAAATCTGACCCTCTTTTCCCCAAACAAAAACCACATTTCACCAACATCACTCTGGTGAACCTCCCAGATAAAAGCATGGTGAATAACTGGGAATACATTTGCGTCGATCATCGAACTCCAAGAAATTCCCAAAACATGTTGCCTTGAACTTCTCCAACTGACTTTCGTTCAATTTCTTGGAAATCATGCTGGGAACTTCTATGTCGCACCAATAAATAACTTTTCTAGTAAATTTTTTGTTACATCCCTTGTAATACATGTCCCATAACTGCAAATAAACAAAATCAGATTTGTACAGTTATTAGTAACCAATATAAAAACATTGTTTATACTATAGCATGAGCTACATAGTAACCAACAAATAATATCATACTAGCAAAAACATAATATAACAATTTAATTGCCAAAACATACTATAAACAGTTTCCAACATCCAACACCGATCGCATTGCAAAAAATAGTTACCATATTGTAATATAACAAGAACTATAACATGATAAAACAAGAATCAAACAGGTTATATGATAATAACCAAATAGTAATATGATAGTAACCATACAGCTTATAAGATAGAATCAAGCAGCTTATTTGATATTAAACCAAACATTTATATGATATTAACAAAATAGTTATATGATAGTAACCAAACAGCTTATATCATAGTAACATATCGATTTAATATCATAGTAACATATCATAGTAACCAAAACATGTTTATATAGTAACATATCGGTTTACATCATAGAAACCAAACATTTATAATATAGTAATCAAACATTTATAACATAATAACCAAAACATGTTTATATATTAACATATCGGTTTATATGATAGTATCCAAACAAATAGATGATGGTAACCAAACAAAGTTATGTCATAAGTAACCAAAAACATGATCAACATGTACACCAAATCCATTTCACCAACAAATGTATACTACTACACATATACATGGAAACCAAAACAACACAAAAAGAAACCAAAATACCAAATTGAGGGAACAATAATAGATTCCAAATCATAAGCAAACATTAACAACAAACATACTAAACAAGTAACCAAAAACTATATGATGATAACCAAACCAAACCATGTATCCATGGTAACCAATACATAAACAAACATATAAATCAACCACATTTTAGTTAAACAATGTATACTAAAGCAATTATATGGTAACCATTACAACAACAAACAGTAACCAAAGACCCACCTCAAGGGAACAAAAGTGGTATCAAAATCATAATCTAACAGTAACCGAACAATTATATGATAGTAACCAAAACATCTTTTAATGGTAACCATAACAGAATAAAAAAGTAACCAAACATTCCAAATCGATTAAACACAAGTGGTATCCAAAACAGAAACTAACAATATCCAAAAACATACTAACTAATAAACCAAACATTTATATGATCGTAAAATAAAATAATAACAAACCTTTAAAATTCTTTCTGTTGGAATTATATTTTGGCTAAGCACTTGTCTTTCTGACTTAATTACATCGACATCAAAATCAGAATCTTTTTGCACTTCAGGAAGCTTGATACCACTATGTAACACCAACCTATGCTCACTCTTACTTGATTCCTGACCAACATTCTCTCTCTTCCCCTTCCTCTCCACAACAAACTTCTTCAAACCCTTTACAGAATCATCCTCTGTGATTCTCTTTCTCTTTACGTACTTCTTCATTGTATCAGCCATTCAACACAGATCGAACGAACAAAACAAAACAACTAATCGAACGAACAGAGCAACGAAAATGGCGACCAACAAACAGGAGTTGTCTGAACTGACAGAGTAACAACAATAACAATAAACAACGACAACAAGTAACAACAATAACTATACAACAAAACGAAAATGGCGATTAAACGATTGAAGAATAACACGAACAGAGAGAGAAGATAGCGAAGAAGATGAACAGAAAGAGAAAAAAGGGTTTCAGCATGTAAACGAGGGTTTAGAAACAAAGAGACGTACTCGCGGTTATCACGTCTTTCAAAATAAAAACAACCCATTAATATTGCCATATCAGCCATTATATAATAATTCCTTAATTTAAGAACCTTTAATTATGTTAAGATTGAAAATAAAAATAAAAAAGTGTAATATTTTTATAATTATTTTATAACTGTTTGATTTTTATAATTATTTCTAAAAATATACTACTATATGTAATTTATCCTAATCTTATAGGTGCATTTTTTGGATTGCCAACTTCGGTGTAGTACGTGTGTGGGCCAAACCCAATTTACACCTCTAGCCCCTACTAAATTTTTTTGGCCCAATTGAGTAGTCTTCTTAATTCTTCTAAAACTTCATTTTGTAATTAAAGAATTATCAAAGACTAATTGGATCTTCACCTCATTAATTAATTGCTGGCAGTGGGCTAGCTAGCACGGGATTTACTCCCTCCCTCACGCCTTTCTTTAATTCTATCTACTCTCTTTTTTAACTGGGTCCCATTATCATTAAAAAATGGAGTATAATTTTTTTAAATTTCAATTTATTTTCTTTCTTGGGGAATAATTAGAGCTACCGTGTGGGATGTGGCCTCGTCACCTTTAAAAGTTCTTGTGTTAAAATAATATTATTATCACATTAAAAAAAAATTATATAATATTTACACATACATACTGTGGGCCTTAAATATCAAGCACAATATGTATGTGTGTATATAAATATTATGTAAAAAAAAATTTATGTAATAATAACATTGTTGCTTGCGTTATACACCTTGTGTTACTTTTCATTCGTCTTTTTAGAGAGATGTGTGTTACTTTTTATTTATAGTATGCAGATTTTATTAAAGTATTAAATTCTTAATTTCTTGTCTTATTCTTTATAATTAAAGGCTAATTTATTTTTTTCTCATATTTTTAATAAATTTTAGAAGATTAATATTAAAATTTTATACTCAATTTAATCACTCAAAAAAAATATTAATTATATTTTTTAATCTATATGTATAATCTTAAAACATTAATTAAAGAGAGGAAGAGAGTAGTATATAGTACTAATTAGTAATCGCTGCACACGTATTGCGAAGTGAATTATGTGGAGGACTTGAAACTACCATTCAATTTTGTCAGGACATTGCCCAAACCAATGAATTATAAATTTATAATGTCGAGGAAATAAGGGTTCTAATACAAAATTTGACTATTTCCTATCCCAAAAAAAAAAAAAAAAAAAAAACTTTTCTCACTATTCATACAAATATGTAGGATGTATACATTTATGTTCTTATGATACAGCATATATAAAAAATCTTGGATCCTTATCAGTTCGCTTCTTGTGCGGGTGATCCGCATTTGAATCGATTCAACTATTTTTAATGATTTTGACAAAACGTTTAGCGTCTCTAATCGGACTATAACGACGCTACTGATTCGTAATTCTATGTCGATTTAATTTAACGACGGTTTTGTCCGTTACTAAATGTGATCTGTATGTGGACTACCTGCATATAAAGCTTTTTGATATATATATACAGAGGGGATCCAGTTCGGGAGTCCGGACTGGCTTAAGTTGCGGACCTTTTTTTTTTTTTTTTTTTTTTTTTTTTAAACAACTATTTTTTTTAATATTTTATGGACGTACAGAACTGTTTTGTTATATGTATCCAAATCACACTCAAAACACTGTATTATGTAAAAATTTTAGTTTCATAAAATATTTAAAAAGTTTTTTTGTTGTTTTTAAAAAAAATAATAAAAATCCGCATTTTAAGAAAATGTGGGAGTCCGGACTAAAATGAGTATATACCATCTATATCGTTTAATATATGAACCAACGACCGAGATTAATTCGCGTCTGTTATTAATAGTAGCGGATGACGTTGAAAATAAATACGGTCGTCAACTACTATTAGTAGCGGACGTTGAGTTTTCAATTTTAATAGCGGCCCGTTGGTTTCTTATATTGGATAATAGAGATGATGTATGCCCACAGTAGTTTAACCACAGTAGTGGGGTGTTTGGGCTAGATTCTACAAAGTCAGGAAGTAGTGTATCTTGAAACATGTCCATCTCTTTGGCCTGTACCCACATCACAGTGTAAAATCCAGTGGGGATTTTAATTGATCCAACCACACTACACATATAAATACGATTTTACATATTCAAGTGGTCAAAGAGGAAAAATCAGAATGTATTAGGCCTCCATTTTTATCCAATTATCTTGTAAAAATAGTAGTAGTATAATATAAGAAAGACTCGATCAGTGGAAAATGTTGAACAAATTTTATCTATTTCAGGCTTTCAGCGTCAAGTTTGCTTCATTAACTTGTCTGCTTCTCATCAGAAGATTTGTTAGAATAATTCAAAATTCCCAATACCTGATGTTTTACGCACACCACCACCAACTTTGTCATTGGTATTGTATTGTGGTATAATTAATTATTATTATAATCTCATAAGATGTGTAAAACTTGGCTGTTTATGTATGTATGTATGTATGTATGTATGTATGTATATAAAGTTTATTATCACCGAGGAACATGATCCCACCAGTCACTGCAACGACCATCTGCAAGCTAGGGATGGAACATAAAGAGGACCCTACTACTCTCTCAGGCACCAAGTGACAACATTATGAGTTTGCATACATTTAAATTATACTAGTACATATGAGCACCAACTATAAATTTTACTCCCAACTAATTCTCCAAATTACTTGGTAACAAATTGAAGAATATAGGAGGAAACCCAATAGGAAAATAGTAGTATTTCTAGTACAATAGTATTTGACAGCCTTCCCAAATCAGTCACTGAGAAAGTGAGTATTCTGCGTTTTATTTTGTTGTTTATAGTTTCAGTAATCAGAATAAGTTTTAGCTAAAAACCCTCGCAACCATCTATGAGAGAGAGACCCGACCCCCAAAACTGAATAAAATGTAGAAAAACACTACTAACTAGAGTTGTTTGGGTCCAGGTACTCCTTCACAGTTGATGTCATGCAGTGTATTATATATATAGCCTCTCTCTATGGTTCCAATACAAATAGAAGAAGAGCTGAATATAAATAAATTTACCTGTAAAATGTAACCAATTACGAGGAAAAGGCCTCCAACATATACTACCTACTAGTTAAAGCTCCTCATTCTGCCCACCTCAAGTCAAGTGTCAGATTGCCTGCCGACAGAGTTGGTGCATGCCTATACTATAATACTACATGCTAATAAAAATTTAATATAGCACCATCTATTATTTATTATTATTCATTGGTAGAAGACAAGTGCGATAGGAGTAGTATCAATTTATTACCTTCAATTGTGCTAGCTTTGCCTTTGTTTACCAAAATGAGATTCAAGAATATTGTGTTATCAATTAATAGATGATACTTATTTTATTTTTAAATTAATTAATTAATTTTGGGAGATGGAAGAAGTAAGTAAGTCATAAATGGTATGGCGGTTTAAACTTCGAAGAAAAACAGAAAAAACTAGTTGTAGGGAAGCGTGGACTGGACTCTCCCTCTTTCACGTTTCATCTTTATACTAGTTCACTACCCAGTTCTGCTGACCTACTGGGGAAATAGATACTCCCTCTCTCTCTCTCTCTCTATACTGTTCCGCCAAACCCCCTAAACTTTCGTAGCGTACTACTACTATACCGTCATCACCTTCTTCGGTTTGCTTGGGTTTTCAAGTTTAAAACTTTCCTCCGCAGTTCAGCTTTCCGACCGTCAAAAAGGTTAAATCTCTTCTTTTGATTATTATTACTCCTCTTTATTCACAAACCCATTTTCGTCCTTCATTATGCCTCAGTTTTTAGGGTTTCGTCAAAGTTTTCGATCACACGCTTTTAAAGGGATTTTTCCGAGATTTTGTACCAGAAACGGGAAAGAAAAAAATCACCTTCTGACTATGACTATGAATGTGAAACGGATTACTATTATATGCGACACATCATTTGGTGATAGTGTATCTGTTTTTGTGCAGAGACTCGGTTATTATTATCCATCGATGGGGGATGAAAAGGATGCCTTTTACGTTGTGAGGAAGGGGGACATTGTGGGCGTTTACAAGAATTCAACTGATATTCAAACTCTCCTTGTATGTTCCTTAATCCCCTCTTCTTATATCTTCAATTTGTACATTTTCTTGCTACTGTACTTAGTAGGCTTCTAGTGCACTAAAGTAATTGATTTTTGTTAGCTCCTAATCGATCATGGTCACACTTCAGGGTTGAGTATATATAGACCAAACAACAGTAATATAAAAGGCTGTAGTATTATCTCAACTAGACTCCACAATGCCTTTTAATCTTACTAATTTGGAAGGCTGAAAATGAAGTTTATGTGGCAAGGAGATGAATAAAAAAGTAAAATTAGGTAAAAGTAAGAAAAAAAAAATTACTTAATCATTCTTGGAAAAGATTTCTGTAAATTAGTATCGTAATGCTTCAGATTATTACATATCTTCACTTACACTTTACTAATTCCCTCTTATTTTTAGATGTATGATCCTTCTATAACTGTGTTCAAAGGATATTCTCTGCCGAAGGATGCTGAGGAATACCTGAACTCACGTGGGCTTAAGAATGCGATTTGTTCAATTGGTGCCTCAAATGTGCAAGCTGATCTTTTTGGTCCACTTGTTGTCTGCCCATTTCAGGTTAACTACTTTAGCTCCTCGTTCACTAACACTCAATTCATCACCCTCTGCCCCCATCCCCCCTCAAAACTTGTGAACTATATTATCAGCTACCTAATTGTTGTGTGATATGTATTCAGCTGTTACAGGTATGTACTTGATTGTTAACTTAAAGTAATTTCTTTTGTGTTTATATGATAATTCTTCAATGTTCTAAAAGGCGGGCGGCCAGGGGTTCCTAGGCGAGATTTTTTATTTTAAGACAATTTTAATATTTTATCTAACATTAATCTAACAAAACAATAATATTAAGCAAAATAATCTATAATAAAGATAATAATTAAATTATTGAATTAGTAGTAATTGCACTTAAGTAGTAAGATATATATCCAAGCAAATAATTAAATTATAGAATTAATGTTACTAGTAAGTAGTAATTAGTAAGAAGTATCTTGATATCTTCATATATATAATTATATATGTTCTTCCGAGAGATTTAAATAAATGTTATTTTTAAAAATAAGTGTGAAGTTTATTGAATGAGACATTTGATACTATTAATTATTAAATTATTTTAATTTGTGTAATTTTCAAAATTATGGACTTAAAGAAAATGACAAATACCATATACTAAGTATGACTAACATATCTTTGATTTATTAGTTTTTTTTCATAAACAAAATTAGTATTAAATAATAAAATTTAAAATTTTAAGAATTCAATTCAATATTAAAACTTAAAAACTAAACATAAATTTAAGAATTATATTGAATTAAACTAAATATTACAAATGTATCATCATTTATAGAATTTCAAGTTGGTACAAGTTCAAAAATTTACAACTATAATAAAATTATCCATTTTGATTTGATCTTGTTCACTTCTTTTTATGATTTAATATGCTACAACTTGCATTAAGAATATGGTAAATCATTAAAAAAATAAATATATCAAGATTTGGTTTTAGTAGTAATTTTAAAAAAAAACTCCGCCTAGGCGCTGCCTAGCCTGTTTTTTTCACCGATTTGGCCTTAGGCGCGGCGCCAGGTCCCCTCCTAGGCCGATTTTTAGAACAGAGTAATTCTTTTTTATTTTTATTTTTATATAAGCTATTTATTGGTTGCATTTAAAAAAAATATTATTTTTAAAAATTTTACTTGGCTAACCACCATCTTTGTGAACCATTTAAAGATTGTTTAGCTACTAAATGAATAAAAGGTCAGATTGGCTCGTTAAAATAGTACTTAAAAATGTTATTCTTTCTTAAATACCAATAAATAATGCTTACCCTTCTACTTCAACACAATTTCTGATTTATTAAGGCCTTTTTAGCATTTATAGTCCTATATCGACTTATCTGTTTCATTGTAGGAGCTCTGTCTTAGTGTCTTGTTTTATTGTGTTGTGGATCCATGCAACTAGTCAAGTATTCATCTTTGCATTATTCTTTCTTAAATACCAATATGTAATGTCTACCTTTCTACATAACCTCATCTTCTGAATTATTAAGGCCTCTTTTAGCATAATTGAAGGATCAATCATGTAATTCTGGGGTAATAATTTGTTTCAGCAACCAGCTTTAAATAAAGAGAAAGCAGTTTACACGAATTCTGCAGGAAAGAGGTTGCAGGTAGATTAATGCTTTAAATTGAATATGATAATATTTGAAATTACAATGCATAACATGTATTTAATTGTTTGAGACTAATTTGTATTAAGCACATATATTTCCTGCCGCAATTTAATTGACTTCCTCCTAACTGCTTTCTATTGTCAGGTCCCAAATTAAGTGACCACATTTCACATATCATTGCATTCATGTTCAAATTAGCTATATTACCCTAGTATTCTATATGTATTCAGTAGTATTTGAAATTTTGTGGAATCCATTCATATACTAATGTATCATCTAGTGGTACGATAGTAAAGAAAAATATAAAAGATCTTATGTATTAAAGTATGTACCAAGTAAAACAAGTTACTTAATTTGGGATGGAGGAAGTATAACCATCAATAAATTATTATCGATGAACTTACAAGGGTAATTGCACTGAGGTGTTTAGTTTTATGACATCTCCAACAAAAAAGAAGAGGAAAAATCTGATTTTTAGGTTTTCAGTAATATATAAAGTTTACTCGTCTTCATGATATTACAAATTTTCAGTATTGACTTTTGACAAATCATATCAAGAAAGGACTTGATCAAACCTATAATTGATTACCTATGGCTGTACTTGCATGGTAATTATTACTGTATTCTATTGGCTCTTTGATGGGTGTTATAATTCCATTATATAAGAAAGCAGGTATATGTCTAGCGAAACTTTTAAGGGGCAAGATGAAAGTAACTCTTTTTTAAATACTATTTTTCATAACACTCGATACATTCCCAGTCTTTGTTATAATTCCAATCCTTTAGGTCTCTTCCAGAGACCATTCTTGGAGCCTTGAGGCATGCTTAGGTCTTTACTATTTTAGGCCTCCCTAAATTTTATTCTTGGGGTAAGGTCTATGTCCCCCTTTTATACTTCATTATTCAATTTATGGGTCTAGTCAAACCCCTCACCTCCTTAGTTGTTTTCTTAAAACAAAATAATGATTGGTTGGCGAACTTACTTAACTTCTAAAAACTCATGTGGGTAGTCTGTATATTGTCAACTAATTTAAACACTATAGTTTATCATGTATTTGCTGACGTCTAAAGCAAAGTTTTCCTGAAATAGTCTTTGTTCTTCTGAGTTTGTACTTTTGAGGTATGACATTTGCATCTTAAAATGTAGAAATTAAGACTTGTATTTGATTTGTGGTCATTTGATTGACCATAGATTTAGTGGTAATATAACCTCGTCAGGACATCTTAAACCTGATAACTCAGCTGTATTAGTGGGAGATCTGAGAGGTCAATGTGCATTTTATTAAGGAAAAGAGGAAACATTGTGTTTAACTCCTAATTTTTCTAGGATTGCTAATTAATTCACCATCCCTTCAGATTGCAAAGGAGAATAATGTATTGGCTAATTAAACTCTGCATTTATGACCTAGAAATTGTTAGTGAAATGAGTTTTACTCCTTAAATTGTGCCCACAATAGATGTGTGGACGTGAGTCCATGCATTTAAAATCTGTATATCTTTTCTATACAAAATGCAATAGTTATCTTGAATTCATAAGGACTATTCTGTTTTTACATTCACTCAAATTAGAATACATCAATTGGGGTCAATAAACAACCCTACAAAAGTTATGCTCTAACATGCAGCTATGCAATTGAATATCTCTAGTTTAAGGATGCTTAGTAATATTTTGTCTCATCAAGTAATCTGATGCATATATCTTTTTGCTGTAATTTGTTTGTGTTGCATAAGGCTTGTCTCAGTCAGCTATTAAAGGCTCAAGGAGTCCAGAACTTAATCATTCTTGGACCTGGAGTTTACAATATTGGCTTGATTTTCTTCAGGAAGTTCTTTATTTTTTTATTTCTTTTACTCATTAGCAGGGTGTAGGGGGATCAAATCAATTTTCGGCAATCCCTCAGATAAATCAATTCAGACAAGATTCTGTCATGGTAGTTCCACCAGTTTCTTCTTATTGTGTAAGTTACCATGAGCTATTTACAATCTTTTACTGGTAGTGTCATCTTCCTGTCATGATTAAGGTGCCTTCTTCCATAGGGGTGCTGGGTTTGATTAACATTTGGTTGTACAGAAGCTTTAACTACTTTACTATGGAGCACTTGAGAAATGGAGTGGAAAAAAATTTCTACCTTAGTGAGCAAAAGCTTGTTCATTGCAAAACTGAGCAAGCTAAGTAACCCAAAAAACAGTAAGATAAAAGAAAGATAGAACAAGCATATAGTGTGTAATTAAAATAGGTTTTTGTGCAACAGAAGCTATTGTATGTTGACTTCATCAGCGACAATAAGTGGAGCCCATCAAGAATAAAATAACTGAATTCATGTTGTATTTATAATTTCTGGCATTCTGCTAGAAGTTAGAGAAGTATTATATCTAAAGTGTACTTAAATGCAAGATAATATGACATTTGGAGTGGAGATATTGTGGAAATTTTGTCACCCTTCCCTTGAATTTGGGATAATTCTTAATATGATGGGCCATCAGCCGTCTTGGGTTTGATTATATAAGGTGTAAAATAGGTATAAGTATTATATAACCAAGACCTTGAATGAACCTGGAAAGTTTAGTGATGAGTTGGATCTGGAATATAGAGATTAGAGAACTTGAGTGTGAATAACTGTGTATACAAATTGGCAAAAATTTAAGAAAGCTCAATGTCTTTCAAGTAAACACTTAAAACAAGAATTAGTTAGTTGGAAAAAACTTAGAACTACCGTGCGCCAAATTGTTGAAAGCATCAGGTAGCTCAATATTCACTATTACTACATCATGTTGATCAGGAGGTGTACACACAAATAGGACAGGTTGAAGTTGTTTTGAATATATGGTGAAGCATGTCATGAACTTAAGTGAACTACATGAATGCAAATTAATTTGGTATGCCTTGATGAAAGGAAACTGGAAGAAATCCGCTGATGCCATGGAATTTCGGCAATGAATGAAAAAGAATATTGATCTTCATATGCAATTGATGCATCTGAAAAGAGGAATGGCTGTTTGACGAAGTTATGTATGAAGTTTTCATGTGAACCATATACAGTTTACTTGAGAAGGCATGAGAAAGGTTTGATCATATTATGAGCTACTCCCTCTCCCTTGGGTCTTGATCAATTTTCAATTCCTAACACAGTAGTAAATTGATGAAAACTACTTGATCTTGGGTTCTGGCATGAAAATGTAAAATGTAAAATGACTTTGTGTATATCTTGTATATAAATTTAATTGGTCGTAGTTGCCAGTTGAGACACCAGTATAGACATGTTACAGTATGCAGATGATTGGCATGCTTACCCTGGATAGGCAGTGTTCAGTTGTCATGCGTTTTTAACAACTGTATGGTGTGGTGTGTTAATTTGTAATCTGTCTAAAAACTAGTGAATAGTTTGTTCTTCTTTAAAATGATACTTCAATGCTTTTTGATATACTATGTCTATAATTGCTTCCTTAATAGATATACTGATAGATTCACACCTTAGAGTGTACAGTGCTCCTATATTCTCGAGTTTGATGGTGCATCAAAGGGAAATCCTGGACAAGCTGGTGCAGGAGCTGTGTTGCGTGCAGCTGATGGAAGCCTGGTATGCTGCTGCTTGACATGTGTCATGTATGTGTACTATGTAATATATTGCTATCTGAACTTGAATTTTGCAGGTTTATCGATTGCGTGAAGGTTTGGGCATTGTAACTAATAATGTTGCTGAATATCGATCTCTGATTTTAGGATTAAAGTTTGCTCTGCAGAAAAGGATTGCACATATTTGTGTAAAAGGAGACTCCAAACTTGTTTGCATGCAGGTTAATTATCCTTTCTTAGTTTTCGGTAATCTTTTTCTTCATCAGTTTTCTTAGTTGTAACAATTGAAAATACATGCTCAGCTTTGTATTCACCACAAATTTTCCCTGATAATTCTCTTAAGTGCATCAGGTTATAAGTAGTCCCCTATTTCAAATTATAAGATCATTATTGACTTCTGGAAGTCAATTTGAGATTTTCAAACTCAAAATTGATATAGGTCCATTGTATAGCTCAAGTTTTTCTTTGAAAGTTACATAACTGTGTTGAAGTGATTGGGTCATTACATTAATATCCTGTATGTGTGAATTGTGATATAATACTTGCGGTCATTTTCTTGATGTCCGCTATGGAATTGTGTCTTGCCTTTCTAGGCGCGAGTAAGGAGCCTCACTCATAGTGTTGGCATTATCATGAAATTATGTGCACAGTCCAATTCTTAAATTGATTCACTCTAGAGTAAGTGTATCTATTTAGTTTTGTGGGCTTTCAGTTATGACGCTGATACTTTTTTACGACTCCTCTGTTTTATACAGTTTATTTTTCAATGTTTACCTACTTTATTGACAAAATCTGGCTGGAGCAGGTTCAGGGTCTGTGGAAAACTAAAAACCAGAACATGGCCGACTTGTGCAAGGTGGCTAAGGAGCTCAGGGACAAATTTACAACTTTCGAGATTAATCATATTGAAAGGGTACTTATCAAGAAACAATTGTGTCTAATTTTGCAATATACTCAAAACTTAGAAATCAATGTAAAATGTTGTTGAGCATCTGTAAATTAACTACTTTTATTCTGTTTTCCTTTTTCAAAGGAGTGGAACTCTGAAGCTGATGCTCAAGCTAATCTTGCTGTCTATCTCCAATGTGAGGACCTTTTCCCTCTTGCAAGCTTTACCCCATCAGTTTGACTATGTAAATCTTTGTTTATTTACTTCCAGCATCTTACAGAACATTGTGCTTATGCAGATGGTGAAGTCCAAGAAGACTGCGAGCAGAAATAGGCTTGAATGTTAAAAAATAGCAACTGCCCTGTTTTTAGTTATATTGGCAGGATCATGATTGCCATGTTTTGGTTGGTTGCTGACTTTGAATTATGCTCTCGTGGAAAGAAAATATGGATGCGTTGTAGTTAAAACTTTTAAGATGATGATCAGTTCTCCATTGTAGCACAGCTCAGCTCAGCTCAGCTGCTGGAATTTCCATTTGATATAGTAGTGGAGTTAGGCCTGACAAAATATAATACGGTTATGGGTTGGTTTTGATTTTTAAAATATGGTTATGGTTCCATTTAAGAATTAAAATCATATTAACCATTTTTAATATGGATAATATGGTTGGAATCATATGGTTATGGTTAAAAATCATATTAACCATATTAATCATTTTAATATTGTTATGGGTTATGAATTTTATGAAGACTTGATTTGACACTAATATTATGTGATATACCCCTTACCCCTACCCCACCACACCACACTCCACTCTACCACCACTACCACTAAAAAAAATAATATTATGTGATTATGTATATACCCTTTATCCCTCACTCCCACCCCCACCTTAACCCCAACCCCACCCTTACCTACCCACTCCACCCCTTACCCCCATCCCACCACCCTCACCCCCACCTCCACCCTCCACCCTCCACTACCACTAAAAAAATAATATTATGCGATTATGTATATATCCCTTACCTCCCGCCCCGTCCTACCCTATCCCACCCCACCCCCCCTTCCTCCCTCCCCTCCCTCCCTCCCTCCCCTCAATTCAACCAAAAATAATAATATTATGTGATTATGATATATCATTTACCCCACTCCCACCCCCCACCTATCTCAACTCACCCCCACCTCACCCCTATTTACCCACCCCACCCCCACCTACCTACCCACCCACTCACCCAACACTCCCTCCCAAAAAAAATGATATTAAGCGATTATGTATACTCCATCCGCCCACCCCACTCACCCCTACCCCACACCCCCACTCCCACCTACCTACTCACTCCACCCCACTCCACCCCCTACCTACTCACCCACCCAACACTCTCTCTCAAAAAAATGATATTAAGCGATTATGTATACCCCACTCACCCCACCCATCCACCCCCCTACCCACCCTCACCCAAAAAAAATAATGTGTACACCACCCTCACCCCCACCCCCACCCCCACCCCACCCCCCCCCCCCCACCCCACCACTCTCTCCCAAAATAAATTAATATCAGTTGATGATGTGATACATCACCCACCTCTACCCCCACCCACCAAAAAAAAATAATCGTGTTTGGTGCGGTTACTGAGAGAGGGAGAAGTGCAATTGAATAGAATATGAGTTAAAAAATGGTTAACCAGTTAATTAACTATATTTGTTTTAAAAATATGGGTTCAAACTTTAACTAACCTGAATAAATAAAAATGGTTAACCGACCCATTTGATTCCAATTAATATGGTTTGACCCAACAGTTAACTACTTATATTGTCAGATCTAAGTGGAGTATATATCTCTATTATATTTTGTTTAAATTTGGATTGGATTTCTAATGATTTTTGGCTCTGTAAGAAGAAGTAACAAACAGCATTAAAAACCAAAAAAAAAAGAAGAAGCTATGTAATTCGAATTTATGATACTAGTTTTGAGAATTTACTCCTAGATTTGGTAGAATGTTAAATTATAGAATCTATGACTATTTAATATTCATATTCCACAAAGGAGTTATACTTTGATATTAAAAGTTTAATATTAAATTTTAAATTAAAGTGATTCTGTTGAGTTTTGAAGATATCAAAATTTTATAATTTGTATTCCCTTGCCGTACTAAATGTTAGAGCCGATTTTACTTTTTAATGTTAATTTAAAACTATAATTCATATGAATTCGTCTAATATTAATTAATATAATTATAAATATCGAAAAGTATTAGTAATAATTATCAGATTTATTATTTTGAATTTAAAAGTGTTTTTAAATTGACTTTAAAATTCTAATAATTTATATATTTTGAAGTAGATGGAGACTTTTTAAACATTTTAAGTAAATTATGGTTGTATGAATTTAATTTATATCAGTTTTTTGTACATTCAAGTCAATTTTTTTTATAAAAAAATTGTTGGTTGGCTTGGCTCGTGTCTAATAAGATGAATAAGTTTTAATTAGAAAGAAAAGAATGTATTATTATTATTATAGTTGGTGCCGGTGGTATAAATAAAGATGATAATGCTTCTTCTCTATAGGCGTGGATAGGGAAAAATACAGAAGCGGGTCCTTTCATTATTCTCTTCTTCTCCTGATAAACACTTGACAATGGCTACCCTCTCAGCATTTTCCACTCTTTCTTCCATTGCCAGGGCAAACTCCAATTTATCTTCTTCTTCTTCAATTACTTGTTACCTTCCACTCCAATTTGTCCGGTTACACAGCCATGTAACCATTTCCAGTTCTAAGATTTCTAGAGTTTCAGTAGTGAATAAGTTCCCAAGAAGATTGAAGACGAAGATAAGGTCGTCTGTGGCCGAAGAACAACAAACCCTAATTCCAACTGAAGATGGGACTGAAGAAGCACAAACATCTTCGGTCACAGAGCAGCCAGTTTCTGTTCCCATCTCTCCTTCCGATGTTCTCACCATGCTCTTTCAGGTACTTTCATTTCTTTCTCTGTATAAATAAATAATTTATGCTATTATTAGTTGAATTTGACATTTTATATAGATGAACATTTTGTTTTGTATGTTCTTATTAATATGCTTAATTTTTCATTTTTTTCAAAGGTTATCATACTTCGGCATTCTCTTATTAGTCGTCAAAGGGTATAAAGAAATTTAATTTGTCATATATATAAACTGAAAAACAAATCTGAGTTGTCCATGTAAATTGTGAATGAAAGGGGAAGCGATGAGCACCATGTTAGAATGATGGTTCTTTACATACTGTTCCAAGGTTTGGCACTGATAGCATTTTTAAACAATTTCTGCCCATGTTTTGAAGTTGTGGGGTTTATTATTTTCTTTTTTAGAGGGGGAGAGGGGGAGAGGGGGAGAGGGGGGATGGAGAGAATTGAGATAAATGACCCGTGACCATTTGACAAATACTTGGATTGGAATGTAATCCGACTTCGTTATTTTGATGAATTTCCAGGTTATGTATGTTTTCTGAATACAATTCGTGTAGTAGGAATCATGGTCATGCTAGTTAGTATATATAGCTAATTCTCCTCCAATTACAATTCTGAAATTTGGAATCCATGCTCACAAGTGCAGTGTTAATGTGGCATCGATATTTGGGACTTAATAATCAAATGAGCTCTGGGGGGGAGGGGGGAGGGGGGAGGGGGGTAAATTATTGCACAATGCTAATACATTTGGTTATTAATCCATGTGGGAAGAGCGATAATATTGCACAATGTTAAATTATTGCACAATGTTAACATTTTTCATTCTTTTTCATATAAAAAGAAAAAAGGGAAGAACAAGATTTGTTTATCTGTCCCTTTTCTTTTAAATTTTAATTGTGTACTCATTGTGCATATCTTTTTTAAAATTTATTAATGTATAATGTGTTTTGATTTTCTTGTTTAGATTTTAGTCAAATATTTTTAGTCTCACTTTGCTATTTGTATGAAAATGATGATCTTGTTCTAGGTTTTGATTAATTTATTTTGTATTTATTTATCCATGACCATCTACATATGTTTGGGGATAATTTAACTTGTTTTGGTATCACTGACAACATACTTTCTAATTTTTTAGGCTGAAGGAACCATGACTGAAACAGCTGTTCCTACAGTTACCAAGGCTTTAGAGGTTAATCCATCAGTCTTTTATTTTTTTCCATATGTGGATATATATGATTAACCCTTACATTTCATCCTCCCCCTCCCCCTCCCCACACACCAAATATTCCCTTCCATATTTGATTTGAAATGCCTATGTTACACTGGACTCGGGTGCAGGAAACATGTGTTGATGATGTCTAGGTGTTAACTTGTCAATTTCTAAATAACAAGGTACCAAAACATGTCATAAAATGGTTTTAGATATGGATGCGTGGATACACGTGTAATAGTTATTATATCAATAATATAAGCTTTGCATGTAATGTGAGGGTATTCAGGATAGAACAAACAAAATAACTTGTTACCGGCTGCATCATTTTCATGATTCTCCATTTTTCTTCTTTTTTTAAGTCAGTGTCCTTCTCCCTCTTCCT